>VDFB02013905.1:0-48561 GCA_007258455.2 Sequoia sempervirens | reverse complement strand
TTCATAGCATTAAAAACTATAAATATGACGAACAATCCGATTTAAACTATTAAAGTCAAACCCGTATCTCTCAAACTATTGATTTCCGCGTAGAAAAACTATTTCGATCCTACGTCTGTCTAACTTTTCGTAAAGACAGTCCGAAGAAATTCCAGAACGTGTAGGTCACTTTAAAATGAAGAGGGCTTTGAATCTGATAGGCGGTGGCACGCCCAGGCGATGGTCATCTGAAGATTGCAAATAAATGGAAGAAAACGAATGTCCAGCTTAATTCTACTCAGGTTGGTTCTCTTATTTATTTTCATGTCTATATTTGGTGATTGAAAATCTCTTTGTAGCTGTAAATCCAGTGATGGCATCTTCGCCTCTTGTTCTTTTATTTGTACCGAATAATGCTTGGCCTTCAATAAGTGAAAATGGAAGGAGCAGACAACTGTTAGAGCTCTAATCTCTATATACTATTGTGGCCATGAATAGTCTGACAGTTCCTAACCCTCCTGCGTGGATCCGATCTAATTAAAATCTCGTTTGACATGAGCCTATAAAATCAACAAATCCGAATGTTTCCTAGAAAATCGAAGCCACGAAGAAACTGACAAGTATTTCATACAATGCTTTCTTAAAAATTTTCTATTGAAATTATGTGATTTTTCAAAAATCAATATTGGAGATCAAATTCCATGATCCATCATTGATGATGGATTATGGAGTTTGATCTGAAATGTTGATTTAAAAAAGAAATTACAGAGTTTCAATTGATGGATCATGGAGTTTGATGGGAAACATTGATTTAAAAAAAATACAGTTCCAATCCAAAAAATTTAGCGAGATATTATTAGGGACTGTGGAAACTTGATGCTGTTATTTCATGCAATTCAAAAAGATTGTATTTCTGTTATAATACAATGTTTCTCAGAACATTTTAGACTGTTTGTAGAAAGAAAAATCAGAAATGTTGTACTTTGTTACCAGAAATGAAAAAAAACCCATAATTCCCATTGAAATTGAAAAAATACCAATTTGTTTCTGAAAAAAATCTTACTGTTATTAGATCCATTTCATTTTAGATTTAAAGGAAAAGAAAAATCAAAAGTGTTGCACTTTGTTACCAGAAATGAAAAAAAAGACCTTCATTTCTATTGAAATTGACAAAATACCATTTTATTTCTGAAAAAAATCCTATTTTTATTAGATCCATTTCATTTTTTATTATATCTTGATATTTATATAGGTCACTATTTTTACCATATAATAGACTACAATTAATATTAATTTTTAAATTGATTATTATTATTATATTAATTTAATGAGACAAACCTCATTGCCATGGGCATTTATTTTCACCTATTCTCTAGGAAGTGGACCAATCATGGGGAATTTATTTATTTTTATTCCAATTATTTTTCAAGCTTCTCCATCCTCTTTTATAGAAATACATTATTGAGAGGGTTGAGAAAAAGATTGCTTAATAAATATGGAATAAATCTTCTTCGATTAGAAAATTCTAGATTTATTTTAAGGCTCATTTGGTTTTTTATGTTTATTACTATTTTTGATGTGTGTCTTGAAAGGCTTCTTATTATATATTTTGGAAAATTTTCTTTGATATCTTTTTGTTTCAATTGTATATAAGGAAGGGATGTCATCATGTGATTTAGGATTTTTTTGTTTTGATTAAAAGTATTCTAAGAGTTTGGGCTTGCTTGATGTGTGATATCAACACATTTTCCTAACTTAACTCTATGTCCTAAGTGGGTTATCAAATAAAGCCTAAAAAAATATTCTAAGGAATTGTATGTCCATGATAATGTATATGGTGAGATATCAAGTTAGAAATCTTAGCATATACATTTCGCATAATTTTCAAAATTCCAATACTTTAAAGAAAATAAGAATCAATTCGTTCAATTTGTGTACTTTCTCCTTTCCTATTTGAATATAATATTATTTTTTTGATGAAATAGATCTATAAATTATCAGATAAACAATGTATTGATTATTTAGATGAATCTATTTTAATTATAGAAATAAAATAAAATTGATTTGTTCAAACAAAATTTGTGTTATAATTTAGGTTCCAACTTACAATGGTATTTGAATCATATTATTAAGTTTCAATTATAATTATTATAAATAAATCATCAAGAATTTATTATTTTTAAATAATAAACATTTAATTGATAAAAACTAAAAATATATATTATTCATAAAATCAGAAGTATTCATCTATATCAAAGACTTTTATATAAACCATGGCAACAATAAAATTTAATTAAACAACTACCTCAATTTCAATTTCAATTTTGAATAAGAATAGTTGTATTTAAATCTTATTTTATATCATAAATTTCGATTTCCAACACAACTTGTAGACTAGCACAACATGGCTGGCATAAAATGGATTGAATGTAATAGAGCGCCTCAAGTATACATCTACATGAATTTATGTCTCAAAACAATTTATGCGAGTATGACCTACAAATATATGGCCCATGAAACATTTTATGTCTGCGTACAAAACCAATGGCTCTCAAAGCATTTTATGTCGACCAGTACGACCTATAAGCAAGTGGCCATTGATGAATATAGAGCAAAATAAATAGTATGAGATTATAACATTCTAATGGCTTGTTGATCCTAATGAAGCGAACCACTTCACTTGCAAGGTTTGAGCAGGCATTTAGCATTCACCTTGCCTCCTGGTTCTATGTTTGCTTTCTTGAAGAGAGAGTTTGAGGGCGTACTGCCGAGAGGCATAGGATAAATCCTCGTACGTATACAATGCTACGCTCATATTGTTGTACTGAAAGCTCAATGCAGGTAGTGTAGGAATTAAGAAGCGCTGTTGTTCCTTCCGTTAGTAAAGCTTTATATATGCATTTTTCCCTCTTGACCAAGTCTTGCCAAAGCATAATGTTGTATCCGTACCTTTTGACCACCGCCTTCCCAAAAATATCCCTCACACCTTCCTTTCCGAGCGCACAATTATCCGATGGTAATTGTATTTCCTCTTCACCCAGTAACGGCATTCATTAAATTCTCACTTCACTAAGCTTCGAATTAATGTAGTAACAAACTTGAAACTTACGAGTAACAGCCAGCAGGACGCTGGAAAGATGGCTGCGGCAGGAGCGAATTGCCGGGAGAAGGGATTAAAAAAGAGCCTATCTACCAAATATAGCTTCATGTCTAGGATGCTGAAGGTTAGACTGAGAGACTTTGCAGGGCTACCCACTATGTTGTACTCGTATCTGGGGGCCTTTGTATAATTCTAAGAGAACATGCAGACATATAAGGAGTGCCATCCAATTCTATAATGCAGTTTCCGTTGAGATAGTTAGTGGTGTTCGTTACTAGCTGCCGTTCACATTCAGTTCCACTTTTGCTACTGCAATTCAATGCATATTCAGCAGTAACATACAGTTCATCTGTTCTTGTGTGTCAAGTTCTTTTTCTTTTGCTTTTTATTTAATAAGCTAATGCTCATTTCTTACCAATAATGGGGATATAATGGTGGGCGTTCCGGAGCCGATCACAGAAAATGCTGTCCAAAACCATGGCGACTGCTTATACTTGCCCTGCAATCGCAAGAAAGCAGCACTGTATACGACTTAGTCAGAGAACATTTCTGCTCAATGGAAGTAATGTTGGGTTATCTGAAGCCCAAATTAGCAAGTTGATTTCTTATTTTGAAATGCTTTTTCTTTTTTGTAATTACTTCTATTGGTGTGTGTGGCCAATTTAGAAGTTGTCTTTTCGAATGGATCTTTCCTTTAATTCGTTGAAGGCTGTTTGATATATTCAAGCTGCTGGCTGAATGTAATGATTCAGAACTTTGTGATTAATAAGAGATAATCCCTGAGTGTGGACGTAGCCATCAAATTGATGGTGAACCACGATAAATCTGTGTTCTTATTTTTGTGATTGTTTTAATCTTTTATTTTCTGCAATTTCTTTTCACTTTTATTTTGCAATTATATTCAACAAGTAACACTCCCGATGTGAGATAGTAGAGCCTAATTATCTATTCCTACCCGTCCAACTATATCCACCGCTGATGAGGCATTCGAGGTCAATGCTTGCCCCTAGCTAATAAGTTAGCTTGTTACCAGTGAGGAGAGATCGATCTATAGAACTTCGAGATCGATATGCAATCCAAGTTGACAACCTTGAAAACTAATTGAGAAGCAGAAAGAAAGAAACATAACAAAGCAGATTTGGAGCGCTACTGAACACAGGCTAGAGCATTTCAATTTATAGATGCAATTTTAATTAATACAATACACACTGTACAACAAGGAATTAGCTAGAATATTTATGATGTATAGGCGCAACAGCGGCGTGGACAGCTGAAGTCAGCTATGTCGGCTGGAAATCGTGCTACTTAATTAATTTATTCTAACATCCCCCCATAAATTAATTATACTAATTGCTTGAAATATACCCCATAATCTATAATATATGGGTCCTGGCCTAAAGTCTTGTTAGGTACCTATTTACAATTATTCACTAATATGATGGTAGACATTCACAATAATCCCCTTTGAATGGCAACCATCAAATATTCATATGACTGCTCTTAAAACTAAAAGACCTCTAAGATATACAAACTTAGATTCACATAAGTTTTTTCTCTAATTATTCATGTGATTTCCTAGGACATTGATCATTTTTTATGCCCTTCTTCTCCACAATTATAACATTTGATTGTTTTTTCTCTTTTAGAATGATCTACTTTGTTTCTCCATTCATTTTGTGTCTTTTGAAAATTATTCTACTGTTGATTATCCCTTGATTGATTACATTGCCTTTGATTATTTCGGTGTTGATTCCCTTGATTTTGGTATGATTTATTTTGATTGTAGTTCTTATATTTGTTAATGTTAAAGCAGCTTCGGTAGCTCCTTCCAGCTCACTTCTTTCGTGGAAGTCTTAAATTGAATAGTAGTCATTGGCTATTCAATTTACTTTTATTGTTTTGTATTTCATACTTTGGCCGACATGAAAGAATTCAAAATTCTTAGAAGGAATTTAATATACTTCTAGGCTGACTTCATTAAGAAGATATGTGATTTTGTAAGAGGCCGACATGAAGGACTTGTCTCCCATACATATACACAGTTTGTTCATCCATTTGATTATCAAAGCTCTTCCCCAGTTCGGTCATCTTCAAGTGCGAATATAATATCTAGAGAAGCTCAACCAATTCAATTCGGCTCTACTTTATCAAATGCGAATATTACATCAAGTGCGAACAAGTTATTATGTGTGAATAAGAGACTGTGAATTATTGTTATCTCTGCCAATTTGGATCTGTGCTAGTTACGAACTCTCTAGATCTGTGTTAGCTGCGATCTCTCCATATTGGATCGGTGATTAGTTGTGAACTCTTCATTGCGGATCTGTGCGAACTCCACCATATTGAATCTGTGTTAAGGTGTGAACTATGTCTAAGGGTGAAGATCAGTGCGAATCATTATGATGTGAATTCATTAGGTTGAGAACCATCAGTGCTTGTGAGTACTGTTAAATGTTATTTCTGTATACAGTCATCTCATACATAACAGGTACGAATTGGCAGACTGTTATATGTTTTTCATCTTGCCAGAGTTGAATATCGGTCTTGTGTTAGACCTCATTGTAATATGCAAAGTTGCCATTATTACATCAAATATAAGAGAGATCTTTGTTGCTGGGTTTTTCTCCCTCAAGAGGAGGGTTTTCCCAGGGTATTTGCTGTGTTATTTTGTCTGATTTTGAATTACTTTTCTATGCATTTAATATGTTCACCTAAATTTAACATGGTATCAGAGTGGGTTTGAGGATCGTGATCAGATTATTGCACTCAGATTTATTAATTTCTCTGAAGGTTTGATGAGGGAAGAATCATGATCTTTCTGTTGTTGTCATTCCTATGTTGTTAAGGAATTTAGAATCAACCGCTCATAGAAGTTTCGCCTCTCTTCAAATCTCTATGGATGTGCATCATCATTTAGTGATCAATCTGTTGGTTGATTGTCAGAGGCTTGAATAAAGCTCTAGTTTGAGTCCGTAGATATTTGATGAAATTCTTCATTGAGAATGTTTCTCTCAGTTTGGAGTCCCATCTATGCTCGTTTCTGTCAAGGATCAATGGGCTTCATCAGAATTCAGAATGTCAACTCAATCGAAGTTAGGGTTCAAAAACGCTTGACTATTGCATCTTATCTGGCTTAAAGTTCGTTGAGTGACTTTTGTTTCCTTGACTCGTGGCTGCATAGCTTCTGACAAATTGTCATTTCATTTCTTCGGCACCTTCATAGAAACACGAATATGGTTATCTAAAGTTGCATCAGAATATTGGTGGGTCTAAAGCTCAAAAGGATTGAACTTAGGGCATACTCGAATCTGTGCTTATTGTTTGAAGGAAAGAAGCTCATTCATTGTCTCTAATAAAGCCTTTACGGTTTAATGAGTTGATGTTGTGAGAAAAGGATGAGCTTGCCCTCACATGTACTTAATGAGGCAAAGGAGTCTCATGCCTTCTGATCGTGAAAGCATTTCACAAGAAAGACAAGTGTAGACATACACAACACTTAAGGAGATTATGATCTCAAGAGATAAGTATTTTTTATGTTTGTTAAGTTATTTCATTTATTTGGATCTTGTGTGAATAGAGGTTGTATTTTCTCTCGAATTGTGTTCTCTAGCATAAAGATCCTTTGAAGATTTCAAATTATTTGTAGTAAGTTGTTTCATGCTAATCATGTAGATCTCTAAGTGTGACTTTGAGATGAAAAAGAGAATTGCATTTTCGATTGTGATAGGTTGATCACATCAATATCATTCTCTAATGCATGAACTGTGTTAGAGCCTTGAACTCTTGGAGAGAGTTGGTTATACATGCTAACCGCTTAATGCATTCAAGAAATATGTAGTTGTGCAGATTATTCTTTTGTTGTGCTGAGTTTGGCACTCTCGAGAGGAGTAAAAGATGAACGGAAGAGTTATACCAAAAATTATATAAAGATAAGTTTCTTTATCCCTCTAGTTGATCTTTTGATATATTTCTCTTTCAGATTGATTTATTCATGTTCTAACATTGTGCATAAATTCTTATGTATTCATGTTATATCCTATGATTGTAAACTTTGTATGATTCCAGTCTTGTTATTTCTTTGGGTAATTATAAACTGTTGGTAATCTCTCTCTAAAATGCTTGTAGTTCAATGTTCTAGGAGCAAGAAGGTGATGAGAGATTGCTTAGGCATCTTGTGAGGAAGTCATGCCGACCAAAGAAATAATCAAGTAGCCTTGGGACTGAGCTGGTGGCCAGAGGGAGCTCACTTCCAAAAGTGAAGTCAATCTCTGAAGCAAGGATCAAGAGGGAGTTGTGTAACTCACTGAGAAGAAGTGAAGTTTACTGTATTGCAAAGCTAGGTGCTAAACCCTTAGAAGATCCTTTCAGCTGCTGAGATCAGAATTGCTCAAGACTGTCATCTGGATTTGTCATTGGCAATCTTGGACGAAGAGGTCAGAAGGTTGATGCAAGTGTCTGAAGATTTAGAGGGAGCCTGTTGAACCTAAAGATGGTAATCTTGCTGTAGCTAGTTTAGATTTGGTGGATCCTACGTTGTACAGACAGTTGATTGGATCCTTGATGTATCTAGTTAACACTAGACCTGATATTTGCTATGCAGTGAGTGCACTTAGCCAATTTATGTGTGATCCGAGACAGATACATCTTGTTGCAGCTAAACATATCCTGAGACACTTGCGTGGCATAGTTGGATATGGGTTGAAGTATACTTCAGATGCAGACTTGGAGTTACTTGGTTTCACTAATTCTGATTGGGCAGGTTGTGTCTTAGATCGGAAGAGCACCTCTAATTGTTGCTTCAGTTTGGGTTCTACTATGATTTCCTGGTGCAGCAGGAAGCAGTCTTCTATAGCATTGAGTACAGCAGAGACTAAGTACATTGTAGCTTGCATGGAAACTCAGGAAGCAATGTGGCTTCATAAGCTCCTTGCAGGATTGCTTGGACAATTAATGGAGCCTACTATTATTCATTGTGATAATCAGAGTTATGTGAAGCCTTCTGTCAATCCTATGTTTCATGACAGAACCAAGCATGTAGAGATCAAGTGCCACTATATCAGAGATATGGTACTGTGGAAGGTTGTACAGTTAAGGTACATTAGCACTGATGAGCAAACAATAGATATTCTCACCAAGCCTCTCGCTAGGATAAAGTTTGCATACTTTTTTGACAATCTTGGTATGGTGGAGAATCCAGCCTTGACTAAGTATGAGTCTCAGTATCAGTGAGCCTTGTTTAATGAGTTCTTCTCTGTGAGAGAAGTTCGAGGTGAAATCCCTTGTTAATGCATTTTCTTCTGTGATGGAAGAATTTGAGGTGAAAGCCCTCGTTCCCACCCTTTGAGCTGAATCATGGTGGATGTCATGTGTGCGACTCCATGACATATGTTGTACTTGTGTTTCACCCTCTGGGAGAGCCATGGTGAAAGTCACGTTGAGGTGACAACATCACACAAGTGATGAACACTTGAACTTACTATTGCACTTTCTTCTGTGATGGAAGAACTTGAGGTGAAAGCCCTCGTTTCCACCCTCTAAGCTAAGTCATGGTGGATGTCATGTGTGTGACTCCACGACAACATCATGTGAGAGAGTCTATGATGATCTTCTTGTACTTGTGTTTCACCCTCTGGGAGAGCCATGGTGAAAGTCATGTTGAGGTGACAACATCATGCAAGTGATGAACACTAGTACCTAACCATGTGATGGTGATATTTCTCTCTTTATATCTGATTGCAGGCAATGGTGGAAAATGAACCTCATATGGAGATGATTCATATCATGTAGCTGGAAGTTCTCTCCCTAGCTGAGAGGGAGTGTTAATGTTAAAGCAGCTTCGGTAGCTCCTTCCAGCTCACTTCTTTTGTGGAAGTCTTAAATTGAATAATAGCCGTTGGCTATTCAATTTACTTTTATTGTTTTGTATTTCATGCTTTGGCCGACATGAAAGAATTCAAAATTCTTAGAAGACATTTAATATACTTCTAGGCCGACTTCATTAAGAAGATATGTGATTTTGTAAGAGGCCAACATGAAGGACTTGTCTCCCATACATATACATAGTTTGTTCATCCATTTGATTATCGAAGCTCTTCCCTAGTTCGGTCATCTTCAAGTGCGAATATAATATCTAGAGAAGCTCAACCAATTCAATTCGGCTCTACTTTATCAAATGTGAATATTACATCAAGTGCAAACAGGTTATTATGTGTGAATAAGAGACTGTGAATTATTGTTATCTCTGCCAATTTGGATCTGTGCTAGTTACGAACTCTCCAGATCTGTGTTAGCTGTGATCTCTCCATATTGGATCGGTGATTAGTTGTGAACTCTTCATTGCGGATCTGTGCGAACTCCACCATATTGAATCTGTGTTAAGGTGCGAACTATGTCTAAGGGTGAAGATCAGTGCAAATCATTATGATGCGAATTCATTAGGTTAAGAATCATCAGTGCTTGTGAGTACTGTTAAATGTTATTTTTGTATACAGTCATCTCATACATAACAGGTACGAATTGGCAAACTGTTATATGTTTTTCATCTTGCCAGAGCTGAATATCGGTCTTGTGTTAGACCTCATTGTAATATGTAAAGTTGCCATTATTACATCAAATATAAGAGAGATCTTTGTTGTTGGGTTTTTCTCCCTCAAGAGGAGGGTTTTCCCAGGGTATATGTTGTGTTATTTTGTCTGATTTTGAATTATTTTTCTGTGCATTTAATCTGTTCACCTAAATTTAACAATATTTGCCTCTAGCCATAAATGCTTGAGAGCTCTTGCTAGACTCTCCTGTGAACTTTTTAAACCTCTTCTCTTCATTCAACAAAGCTCCATACACTTCTTCTAGTGTGATATTCTAAAATTTTTCAGTAAGCTCTAATGTGTGAATGAAATTATGATACTCATCTAGAAGACTTTCAATTAAAAAATCTACAATTTCAAAGTCTTCATATTCAACCTTCATCATTGCAAGTTGATTTCTTAAGTTTTTCAATTTTGCAATATGGTCATTCATGTTATCTCCTCACTTCATTTTCAAATGAGTTAATTGCCTTTTGATGTCCATCACTTTTAATTTGCTAGTTCTTTCATACATTGTTTGTAGAGTGTCCCATATCTTCTTTGTTGTTTTTAGATCCTGAACATGAGACCTTATCCCTGGACTAATTTGCCATAAAATGGTAGCCCTTGTATTCATATCTATTTTTCATGCTTAGTTTCATTTGTAGGTTTGTCTTCTACTGATAGTTCCCATAGGCCTTTCATTTGTAAAATCAATTTCATCTCACATTTTCAACTTGCATAGTTAGAACCATCCAATTTTGCACTAACCACAATATTAGAGATCTCTGAGGTAGCCATAGCAAGAACAAAATAAACTCTCAAGGCACACAAACATAAGGGCTTAAAGATTAAGGCCCCTACCAATGCACACAATGAATATTTTTTATTATCATGCCTTGATGTTGGCCTCCTTATGAACCAAACAAAACAAGGACTATTGCAAATTTGTGACTTACAATTATGAAGGAGAGCTTCACCAATCTCTTCACTTCAACAAGAATTGTCAAAAAAGACAATATGATAGTTTCCAATGAACATTTCAAACTGTGTGAACACACACCTTTCAATTTTCACTTAATAGTGTCAAACCTCCTCCTTAAAGGAGGACTCGTGATCTCTTTTCACAACTCCAGGCAACGGCTTCTGCTTGGCTACAATGTTGATGACTTCTTCTTCTGTGGACTGCCTGTAGCATGTAACACAACCAACATGTTTGGTTCCAACGTGACTGCAACAAATGGGATAAATGGTAACCATAGTTTGTAGATAAAAATGATGGCTATCACCTACCAAACATGTGAAACCTTGTAAAGAAGTTTGTTTGACTTGCGCAAGGCCTTATAGATGTAAGTTGTGGAAAGATAGAATAACAAGAGACATAGTGAAGCCAAAAATAAAGATAAACTCAACAACCCATCACTGCACAGTAATAAACAAATACTCTGGCACGCTCTTTAGTGGCAAGAACATTCTACTCTATCGCCCTTCCAGCCTCAGGTGTAGGCCTCCATGAATTCAATGTGTAGAAATCAAACAAATTTCAATGTTGTAGCAGGAGATTTTTTTTCCTTCCCTCCCTCTTTCACCCAAGTTTGCAAGCGCCTAGTTACAAAACATCACACTAGCAGATCCCATGTGTAAGGCGGGGACATACACCCACAAATGATGACCGTGCCATGCCTCTTCCATTGCACAGTCCACCGCTCTTCATTTCTTCTTGATAGCAACCTTGGTAACCTTGGCAACGGACATGGGTTCCTTCTTCTCGACACTCTTGATGACACCCACAACAATAGCCTATCGCATGTCTCTCACAACAAAATACCCTAGAGGAGGATACTCAAAAAATGGTCTCCACTTGCAGACTAGCGCTCACTAATCGCCCCCCGTGGCTTTGATACCATGAAAAACTAATTGAGAAGCCGAAAGAAAGAAACAAAATTATCCTCATCTTGGTTTGATATATTAAATATTATTTTAATATTTGGTCAAGGAAGAAAATTCTTGCTCACTTTGTAAATGAGATTTTATATAATTTTAATGTCTCATATGAAAGATTTCAAATCATGGATCCATGAAACATGGGCTAGTATGCATTCTTGACAAGAAAGACTACCAAATAAATTGCTAGTTAATTAAAAGGCCAATGTGAAAATTACTTCCCACCTATAGAAGCCAAGTCTTAATAGCCTATAACATTCCAAATTATTTTAATGAAGAATTTCTTGAACCTAAATTGGCCCCCTCATAGTGAGGAGAGTGCTAAGATATATTTATTTCTATGTTATACATTTGAAAGACGCACCTAACTTGGTTCAATGCTTGATGAGAATTTTTTAGGTTTCATTTCCCTCAAGATATTTGAGAATCCATTTAGTTCATTAGGTAATACCTTTTTAATGAATTTAAAGCAACATGATGAAATCCTTGGTTCCCATCACTAAAGAAATAAAGAAAGTATCTATATTTTTTTTAACTTTTAATTCAAATTTTGTTGAAGGTTCCCAACAAAAGGAATAATAAATATGCATTAAATCTAAAAATTTAGAACAAATATAAAATTTTCAGCTAAAGAAAGAGGTTTAATAATCAATAAATTGATATTTTTCTCAATCCTCACAATAAAAACTTATTAAGGGGCTACATTAGAATCTTGAAAAGTAAAGGTAACACAAATAAGATAGAAGAATTATCCATATTGACACATTTCTAACAAAATTTATTTGATTATCACGGCTTAGGAAGAAAATATTTCCTATAACATTGGGTCTTCTATCATTGGATCAATTGAGCTAGAGGCTTAAAGAAAGAATAAAAATCTTTGAACACCCTACCTAAAATTGTCTTTATCTTCAATTAGGTTAAGGAATGATTCATCATATTAATGAATAATGCCCAAGTAGCTCAAAGAATTTTAAGAGAAATAAATCAAGTTTTGTGGTATCATTCAATAAACAGAAAAATCCGTCTACTACAAGTACATAAAGAGATATATCAAGAGGATATACTTGATCGATGAACCAAAAATTCCCAAATAGATTGGAATTTTTACAATTAATTATAATATAGGACAAGAAATTTTCACATGCTAAATAAAATGAGGACCAAACCCAAGTTCTTGAAGCATGGAAAGAATAAAAGGTGACTCAACATGGTCATAAAACTTGATAAAATTAAATTTAATAAAACAAAATATATTGCTAAGAATGTTGAGCCCATTTCATTCCTTCCCAAATAATAATTATATGACCCAAAAATAAATGTATATTTGATAAAACTAGTTCATTCAAGGAAAAATGGATAAGGAAGAGAGGCCTAAGATTAAGAGCCAAATATTTGGCAATACTCTTGTATGAGAAATTCAACAAATTCATAGCTTGCTAGTTGTAGATTTCTTTATAGTATACAAAAATTTCTCTATTTATATCCATAACAAACATATTAATAATTTCATATAAAAGATGAAAGTAATAATCTAATCACCTTTAAAAGAATCCAAAAATATGTGTGGAGACTAGAAATATCAAACCATAACACCAAAATTAAAATAAATTTTGAAACTTATAGAGTCAATAGAGAATATGGATGCTCTACCACAAAATTTTGTTAAACCACAAGGAAAATAAGGGAGGATGAAGATGAGTAAGAAGACCCTCAAAATTTAAAAGTTGATGTACATGAAGGAGAAATGAAAATAGCCACCAAAATGTGAAAAAAAATAAATTCTTGAATAAACAATTAAAAATAATAGAATAAAATATAACTATAAAATGAATCCTCAAAATAGCTAAAATAAGAGATTATTCTAAGATGAAAATTTAGGTCATGTAAGCTGCAAGAGCTTTAAAGGAACATGACCAATTATTTTCCCCCCTTTTTATTCACCTAATTGACACTAAGGAGGAAGCTAGAGTAATGAAAAGTATGTTTAAAGATTTAAAAATAGATAAAATAGATAAAAGTAATGTAAAAACAAGAACTTTAAGAATAAAATAGATAAAATGTTTAGGAAAATGAATGGATAAGTCTTATGGTGGCACACCACAAGAAAATAGGTGAAATAAAAGTGTGCATTGAGTCCTTTAAGAAACTCAATAAAAAATATATGTATGATCCCTTCTCAAGTCTATATGCATAAGAGGTGCTTGAATCAGTAGTGGATAGAAAAGCTTATTCTTTTCTATATGGTTAGTTGATGTATCACTAGATGAAGATTCAAGAAGAAGGAAAACCAAAAACTACATTTTTTATAGAGTGGAGGTCATTATATGTATACTACAAAGAAATTTATCCTATATTATGCACTAGTGGTGTTCATTAGGATCATGGTTAACACATTTAAATACTTTATCATTAATCTCATAGAAGTCTACCTTGCTCACTAGACTATCTATGGGATAATTAAAAAGTATGTTAAAGTGATTTAAATGATGTTAGAATGGTGTAGAAGCATACAGATTTTATTGAATTTAAGGAAATGCCTATTTTATATACCTTTTGTACATTACAAAGCCATATCATATTCAAAGAAGGCCTAATTTTAGACCCAAGTTCGAAATAATTTTAAATATCCTAGCACCAAATTCAATTATAAAAGTAATATCATTCTTGTGATATACCAGTTACAACATAAATTTTATCAAAGGATATGCACCAATTGTAGGACCCACAGAGGAGCTTCTTAAAAATTAAACCAAAAAAATATTCCAATAGAAAACTAATAGAAATAAATTTTTGATAGACTAAAGAATAAAATATTAGAAGGACCAATCCAAGTATTCTTGGATTGAAACATACTATTCCATGTACATTTGGATTACCTTGGAACAATATTAGTCCAACAAAGAGAAAATAATGTTCACCCAATTGCATATGCTAGCTACAAACTATCACAAGGAGAAATAAGCTACACAAAAACTAATATGGAAGCCTTGGCCATGGGCTATGCACTTAAAAAAAATTAAAATTACCTTCTAGCAACTCCATTTCTATTTTTGAGAAACGATGAGCAGTTGAAATATTGAAGGAACACACTACTTATAAAAGGGAGAATATGTAGATGGCTACTACTATTATAAGAATTTGAATTTAAAGTAACTATTAAATTAAGAAAAAATAATTTAAGACCTAATTATTTATCAAATATTTATACAAGAGAAGACCAGAGACTTATAAATGAAGAATTAATTGACACAAACTTGTTTAGTGTAAATTTTATACTAGAAGAACTTATAGAAATAGTAAAACTACTTTTAATAGGATAATTTATATCAAATGTCTCTAAAAATTAAAGAATTAGATTAATGTTAAAACCACTCCCTTACACGTTAGTCAATGGAGAACTACACATCATAGGGAAATATGATATCATAATAATCATAATCATTGAACATGAAAGAAATAAAAAATTAAGGATAATGATGAAATATTTAGAGGTCATAATTCAAGAGAAGGTGTCATAAGACAAATTATTCTACTAATATTATGATGACCCACTCTATATAAGGATGTAGAATTCTATGTAAAAAGGTAGGGAACCTATCTTGGCCCTATTGCCAATATTAACACAAGACCCAAAGAGAGATGGGGTATGAGAAAAGGAGATAATTTTAAAAATAAAAGAGATATTGAGAATTTGGTCCAATAAAAATAAATCCTCCAAAAGGACTCTTAAGAAAACATTTTCTTAGAAGACAAACCAAAATCAAGGAATGAAATTGAAAATTAAACTTTCTTGAACCAAACTCACACACCTTCTCAACAACCACCAAAATAGCTTGTGCTTCAATTATATTCTTAGAAGTAGTTCCAAGTCTACATAAGAGATAGTAAAAAGGATAGTAGCATCACTATTACGGCCAAAATCCTCCAATTCTAGTAGTACCTAGGTTACCTTGAGAAGAACCATTTATATTAATTAAAAATAATATAAGGGTAGGGAACCACTTATCACACCTCTTCACATTTTTAGAAGATACATATTTAAAGTGAAATATGAATTGAAGATTTAAAAACTCCAAAATACTTGAAAGAAGTGAACCAAAAGAAGATAAGACCCCTTCAAAAGCACATTTAGAAACAATAGTTTATTTAATTATGCCCATAATATTCATCCAACCATATTCAAGCAATCATTGGTGACCTTTAAAGATTATATGATTCCTCTATAACCATATTTTCTTAAGAATAATATATGACCAATATCCCAAGCAACCGGAAGGAAATAAGTTGATGTAAGAGGGCATCCTAAACTTTCCCAAAATTAAAATAAAGATGAGAAATGAATAATGAGTCAGTTCCATAATTTCCACCAATTATTTAAATACACAAATAGAAGGGAATTTGAAAGAAAATATGAGCAACATTTTCTTCATTATTTCCATGTATAACTCATTTTGAAGATCCTAGAAATCCTTTGTTTCTAATATGATCCCATGCGAGACACTTATTCTAATATAGTAGCTAAATTAAAAGGATGCATTTATTCCAACTAAATTTATTCCATATTGTGTTCCACTAGAGAAAATCTCTACTCCCATCTCTCATATTCTCTAGGAATTTGTATCTAGGAGTCACATAATAAGCTCATTTAGAATCTTAACCCAAAGAAAGAGAATTATCTTTTTCTAGAGAATAAGTAGGCTCATCCTTAAGAATAAATGAGAGAGTATCTCAAGCTTTAATATAAGCTCCACTAAGATAGCTATTCAAATTTTTCTAGCTATATATTTGAGAATTCCCTTAAGAAAGTTTTAAAGTTAGCCATAACTAGTCCCAGCCAACTTCCCAAAAAAATTCACTCAAGGATTGAAGAAGAAGATAAGAGAAAATAATTTATAGATGAATATCTCAAGAATCATTCCAAAAAATATCTTTATGATCATTTTTGATAATTCAAGAGTCTATCCTTGAAAATGCTAGCTCTTCTCTTAAGAGTATCCAAAACCATTGTACCTATTTCACACAAATTTTTCTTTGAAATATCGACATAAGGAACACGCCCCAAATACTTGGCATTAAAAATTTTAGCCCAAGATTGGTTAGAAAACTTTCGCCAATGCTTTAGATGCCAAATCTCAACTATTGAGTTTAGTGTATTGAAGGATAAGACCATCATATTTTTAATTTAGGTTGAAAAATGTAATCCTAATTAACAAAATTCTATTTATAGGATTCCAAATTTAGTGCACCAATAAATTTCATATGAAGAGAGTCAAATTCCTTAAGAAATATTTTTGGAGTTTTTGTTTTTGTTTTTTTTTTCTTTTTTGTATTGAAACAATGCAAATAAAGTACAATAAGAATAACACAATGAGAAGGTTTCCAAGAGAGAAGAATTATATAACAGACCAACACATACAACTCATATAATTGACAACCATAAGCTTAAGGAATGGTTGAATACAATAACATAGAACCACAACCATTAAACCTAACTTATGAACAACATTCAACTCTAAATTTAAACACACATTGCAGCTGCAAAGAACATAGAGAATATTTTTCCTTAAGTTTAAAAATTTGGTACTTTATCTCATCCAAGTGGTTTCTGATTTTCACCTTTTCTTTGGGCACCCCCTGCAATTGAGAGCACAACACAATAATTTGGAACATAACATCAGAGTAAAACTTAAGAAATATTTTTGGAGTTAAGAGCACTAAAAATTTGTATATAGTCCAAGAGTTTGTAACACATATTTTACTAACATCAAATATTCTATAAAAGAAAACCACCAAAACATCTAATGACTAACTCACATTCAAAATAATTCAAAATAATTTTCCATTGCTCTCTTTTCTATTTGCTAGTAGATAAGAGGATCCTCAAGTAATCCAAAATATGATAACCTATCTTCAAATTAAATAATTGTGCAATTTTTTATTGAATATGAATGAAGTATTAAAGAATTTTCTTTAACTTATCTTCATTAATCCATTGTTTTGAAGCTATACAATAAATATCCAAACTTTTTCTAAAATTGGTTACCCCATAGATTTTAGTAATTTCCATCAAAGTTGTATCTTCCACAAATTGAAGGTATGCTTGTGAATGCAAAGTTTGAGTGAAAGACAAACCTTAGATTTATCTAGTGTTTATTTGGTGCTTAATTAATCTACTCAAACATTTTTCCATCAAAATGAAAACATAAGGATAGATAGGATCTCCATGATGAAGTTCTATGAAAGTAGATAGATCTAGAGATGTAATACAATTGATAAGAAATAAAAATAAAGTAGAAGCCAGATAACTCAGTGACACAATCAATCCACTCCCGATCAAGGGCAAAAGTAGATAAAATATTTCAAAGGAAAAACCATCTATCTTTGTAGTAAAATTTAGATATATCTAGTTTAATAAATGTAGCCTTATCCTTAGATATGAATATTGATTGAATGAACAATCCTTTCAACAACAATAATACCATAAAAAATCTAACACCCTTTTCACAAAACCACCCTACTTAGTATAAATAATAATTAAAAAAATTGTTTTAACATATCAACCATATTTTTTATAATAATATTTAATAAATAACATTACAAAAGATAAGAAAATGAAACATATCAAAATAAATAGCTCCCTCTTTTTGCAATAATATTTAATTAATAACATTACAAAGAGTAATAGAATAAGTCAAAGCTAAGAAAGTAGAATTAATAGATCTTGACATCTTTTATTAGCTCAAGATTCCCTAATAGGATAAATCTTCAAAATATCACAAAATTCCTAATAAAACTCAATAGCAAACCCAATCCTAAAATTATAGAAAAAAATTAATAGAAAAATCATTAGGACAATATTTACCTAAATTTGAAAAACCATGTTCTTAAGCTTATCCCTTTAAGATTGGAATGCAATCCAAAAAAATCCTCCTCATTGGTACCAAGACTATTTTCCTTAAACAAAGTTAATAGACAAAAGAACAATACCATTTCTTCTCACTAAGACAAAAAGGGATGGTATTCTCATATCCCTCTTGAAGCCATTTACCATTCATTAAAATATTTAGAACACAAAGTCTCCTCAATAAGTCTTATCTAACTAGAGGAAAATTTAAATTTTTATAGCAATTCTTAAAAAAACTATTAATACTTCTTTTTTAATACTCCTCAAGCTATTCAACAATGGATTGCTAATATTGTGAGGTTTAAAATTGGGTCTCTTCCCTTTGTATATTTGGGAATACCTCTTGCTGTTGGTAAGTAGCCCAAGTCTTCTTAGAAAAATCTACTTGATAAGTTGTTTAGTAAAGTCAAACATTGGACTCAACGTTGGCTTTCTACTGCTACAAGAGTGACTCTTTTGAAGTCTGTTATCCAAGCTCTCCCTATTTAAAAGTGTTTTGTTTAGGCAGCTCCTTTGTATTTCTTGAGGGAATTTGATGCTCTCTTACAATAATTTCTTTGGAGTGGTAACTTGCAGTCAACTAAGTGGAGTCTTGTTAAGTGGGAAATGTTGTACAGTCTACAGAAAGAGGGGGGCCTTGGATTGTGTTTTGCTATTTTGAATGGGAAAGCTCTTGCTACCAAGTTATATTTTTGTTGGTGTACTAGTCAACATCAACTTTGGGCCCATATTCTTACCCACAATTATCTCAAGGATTTTAAAATTTTTGATGTTCCTTGTTTCCCTTTAGATGGAAGGGGATCTATGATTTGGAATACCCTCAAATTGGGGGATTAGTTGGTTAAGAAGGGGCTTTTTTGGATATGTCATATGGGTTCTAAAGTTACTTTTTGGTGGGATTCTTGGGATGGTCATCCTCCTATTCTTTCTACTTACCCTCACCTCTACTCTCTTTGTGATCATTTTACTACTGTAGGTTGGAATATAGTTGAGAATTATAAGTCTGTTTAGAATATTGGACTGGCTGCTAGTCTTAGATGGAAGCATTCCTCAGATTGGCCACTAGGAGGGTCAAGGAGGATAGGAAAGAGTTGGCTTAGATTCTTACATCATGTGAATGCAACTCCATGGCAGGGTAGGATGTCTTGGCTTGGAGTAGTAGTGATTTATTTGGTAAGTACTCTATTTCAACAGGTTATGGTGAGTTGGTTAGGCAAATGTTTGGGAATATTGAGGTTCTTTAGTGGAAGCAAGTAGATAACAAATTTTCTTGGCCCAAGTGTAATTTTTTTATGCGGTTGGTGGTCCAAAATAAGTGTCTTACTTGGGATAACTTGTGCAAGAGAGGGTTCTAGGGTCCCTCGATGTGTGATTTGTGCTATAAAAGTGAAGAGAGTGTCTCTCATCTCTTCTTCCAATGTTCATTCTCTAGGAGGCTTTAGCACCTTTGGTGGGCTATGTGGAACCAAGCTTGATGGCATGTCTCTTCTTTGGCAGAGTTCTTTTCCCAGTGGGGGAAGGCCCTTGTTAAGACCTCTTTTCTTCAAGTTACTTGGTTTCTTGGACAGATTTTTATTATCAAGAATATCTAGCTAGAGAGGAATCACAATACTTTTCAAGATGTGAACTTGGTTGTCCAACATTTGTGGTGGAAGATTCTTCATTCTTTGGGAGGAACTATTTCGGCTAAGTGTGACTTGGCTAAGGGTGTGGATCTAGGAGAGGTTTCCTATTGCATTTGTCTCAATCTTCCTCTTCAAAGGGGTGTTACTTAGAGTGTTGATTAGATCATGAAAAATAGATGTCAACATCCTCTTTGGAAGATAAATAGGGAGGTGTTTTGGTGTCCTCCTGCTTAGGATGTGTTAAAATCAACACAGATGGTTCTTCTCATGGAAATCTTAGTCATGCCAATATTGAAGGTGTTGGGTGGACTAGTTCTGGCACTGTTGAGTTTATCTTTTCTATTTATAAGGGTTGGTATACAAACAATGTGATGGAGGCTCTTTCCATTTTATGTGCCATGGAGTGTGGCTGTGCACTTTGGTGGAGACAAATCATTTGTGAATCTAATTCTCAGTTGGTTGTGACTTTGCTAAAGATGCAGCAGTTAGAGGATGTCAGTTAGGATTTGGATGTTATTATAAATCAAATTCTTAATCTGTGTGCTTCCTTGGATTTTGTTTCTTTCTATCATATTCCTAGAGAATGGAATGGGTTTGTGGATTGTTTGGCTAAATGGGCTTCTGATCATTTGCAAGATTGGAATATTGTGGAAAGGGGTCAATTACCCTCGGATTTGTCACAAAAGTTGAACCAATTAATGGAGATAGACAAGAGTGTGTAATTACCTTGCTTTGTATTGCTCTATTTTAGATTGAACAAATTTTTACCCCTCTTTTAATTAAAAAACAATAATAATTTACAAAAATAAAATTTATAAACATGACTTAAAAAATAAGTAACTTTTTTAATAGCTTTTGAAACATATACATACAAATAAATCAAAACCATGTAACCCTTTAACTTTAAGAGCTAATATAAATTTATCCTTTTAAAAAAGGGAAAAACAAAAAAACCACCACCAACTAAACTCGACTGTCTATAACCCCTACTCATATGTTCTCTTCGCCATTATATAGTGTATTTACTTAGCCGTGCCAACTCATAGTGATATACGTAACAGTTATAAAAAGGATTATTACCTACCACAGGCAGATTCAAGTTTTTAAAATTACATTAAAAGTCTCCACAGCTCCACCATCCCACACTTTGAAAAAGAATAGGAAAAAAATGCTTCAAAACAAACCCCCCCCCAAAAAAATAATAAAAATACAGCAGTTGGCCTAGCAGCTAAACATGAATTGATTTTTATTACTCATCAAGGTTCTAATCGTATTTTAATTGCAATACATGAATTAATTTTTAGAATAGAGAAAACAGTGTAGAAACACTGTTGCAGCTTCGCAATTCGCTTTAGCTTTGAGTTTTGAAATTAACATTTTGATTTTTCTTTTTTCTTTTTAAATTATAGTATTAACTCTAAGAATGACTTATATTTAGAGCTAGTAGAAAAAATAGTAAAAACAACTTTAACAACGTTATTGTACATATATATATTTATTATATTCATGATTTTATATAGATAGATAATGTGAAATCACTTTATGTAGGACTAACTCTAAATGCTAGTTAGACGATGCAAACATAATTATAGTATACGAAAATGAATCGATAAATCATAAGAAGCAAGGATATTCTGAAATTTTAATTTTATTTTAAATAAAAAATATATATTAAATTCCAAAATAGTAAATCACTGATAAAGTAAACTAATTTACTTACTGGTTGTGAGATTACACTCTTCATTCTTCCCCTTTTCAAAGTGTACCAAAAGAGTTTGAAAATAAAATTTTAGAGAAGTGTAATTTTTTTTTATGTGTTATCAAATATTTATATTTTGACTTGTAAATGACTATCAATTTTTTGATAAACATAAATGTTTTTTTGATGAATACTTCCTATTAATCTTTATATTAAAAAAAAATGAGAACAATATTCACAAAAAGGGCTAGAGTGCTAGACAACACACCCACACAATTTAACAAAATGACAATAAACTAGGGGCCAAACCCACAAAAAGCATAAGCAACCAAAGCTATACTTGGTGGGGGAGGAGGATCCTGATCATTAGGCTTCCCCCAAACATTACTTGGGCCGATATCATCAATTGACTACCATCTAGTGAGAGAAACATTGACATTTTCCAAAGTCTAGCTAGCTATTATCCCACTTGAGAGATGGTAGATAGGAAGGTTGGGACCATCCTCTATGGGTAGTAGAATCCATGGAAGTCTAAGGAAAGGGGTCAAGGAGATAAGAACCATGATCTCCATGACTTTCATGATCACACCTAGTTGAGTGGATAAACCCATGTCAATGTCTTTGAAGGAAGGTGGAGTTGAGAGGAACTCAAGAAATAGTGTAAGGGACATTGCCTTATTGGTCCAACAACTCTTCTAGATGGGTAACTTCAAGTGCAACTTATTTAGCTTCAACTTGAATCTACATGAGAATATTGGAGAAAATGATAGCTTTAGTATATAAAGAAAAATGAGCTTATCAACAACATAATGATTAAAAATAGTAAAATTCCTATCTTTCCAAGTTCTAAATAGTATAAGCCCAATTGAATACCTTATTAGGTTTGACTCACAAATTTATCCAAGAATACCATGTCATTTTATGAGGAAAATATCTCACATTTGGGTTAAAAAGACTTAATTTATTAAACATAAATAACAAAACCTCTCTTTTGCTAGTTGTCCAACAAACATGTTAGCCTCTACATTTACCATGTGGCATCTTGAACATATTAAAGTCCCAACACAAGACCCAAGTGGTGGTAGGCATTGATTTGGCAATCCAACACTAGAGGGAAGATCTCTCTACAACATCATTAGGAACATAAACATTAATCAACCCAAAGGAATGATTACTATCAATTAAAAGAGCCTCCACAATATAAATTTTGTGAAGTCCTGCAAACCTAAGAGGTAACAAACAAGCACAATGAACAACAATGCATAAATTGTATTTAGTTGACCCAAATGACCATGAGTACAATGCCTTGCATATATAGGAAAGGATGATGCAATCCACCTATGAGGTGGATTGACAAGTGCCCCATAATGTGGCACAAATGAGTAGAAAAGTGTCTTATAGGTGTCAACCTTAAGATCACTTGGAGTGTGTAAACCAACAACCTCTATGACCAAGTCATCAACCTTGTGTGCCAAGTATTGAGTGACCTTTGAGATGAGACAAAAAGACTTCCAAACTCAAAAAGGTATGTGCACGAGGTTAACCAAATAACTTGATAACCTCTAGAGGCTTAAAGATTGCACATTTGGTTAGAAAAGATGTTGTCTAATGTCATCAATCTAAGTACACTTAGGTATAGTGAATATATTAATTATTCACGCTAACAAAGTCTACTTAGTCTATTACATCCTTCATTGTGTGGTTTTGTTGTTTTCAAAAAAAAAATCATTTTGAGGCTACGTTGGTGTTGCAAGTTTTCATGGGCTAGGTTAGTACAAAACAACCTCAACATGACTAGCCTCAACAAAGAAAACAAGGAAAATCCCTTTGGTGAGGTTTTACATGGAATCAAGGTGGATCCCATGTTGGGACTAGGCCCTACCAACCTAGTCTTGAAGCAAATTTTAGGGGGGACTCCATCGACAAAATAACCAATAAGAGTGAAAATTTGAAGCCATTTTCAGTCATTATTAAATTCTGAAATGGGAAGTACAACATTTAATTCATGGGACTTACCTCGCAAGAAACTTTCAAAAGAAACTTTTGGGGACATTTGAGTGGAGGTGCCATTGATGTTCACAATCACAATTTCAACTCAAATAGTAATAGTTGCGGAGAAAAAAATATTTTCAAACCTAGTGAATAATAAAATGCCACAATAAATGCAAACAAGCACTAACAGTACCCCACAAAAAACTGCAGTACAATATACTCTCAATAGAGCCAAAAAATCTCATATCTTGAAATCTTCAATGTAAATATTTTTACTAGCATACTCCACTCCTTACTACCATTGTAAAATGCCTCTTGACATTAATTATGTACATTCACCATCATTATTAGAAAATTTCAAAATTCCCCATTTTAAAACAAATTACCGTTTTAAATCTTTTCCTAGACTTCCGACAGGCTTTCTAAAAACTCCAGTGCTATATATATTTTAAGCTATCTACCTTGAAATCCAAATACTGAGTATAGCTCTATTTGGATCTTAACCTTATTTGGCGACCCTATAAGCAGAGGGAGATATTTTTTTATTTTCCAACATCTCTCTACATGTATAAACTCTCTTTGCATGATTCAAGTCCATTTTGTGCCCCTAATATTAGATTTTTCACCTGAAAGTGGGAGGAAACTACGGCCAGGGTGAAATCAGTTAAGTAAGAAACTAAATCCTTGCCTTGTCCCTTATCATCATTATTCGATTGGGATGGCTGGTGAGGCATGGATACGACCATCATTTTGAGAAGAGTCGCCATGGAAGCAAGGAGAAAGCTAATGCCGTGTTGTACTATTAGAGGCTTGGCAAATATTATCCACACAAGGAAAAGTGTAACAACCTTCCCGCTAGTTGTCCCCTGCACCCCATTCCATTACAAGAACTTTTTTAGCAAAAGATGCAAGCATTGACATTAATGAAAGTAAAACTCCTCCAATAACACACATGATTAGTCATGAGTGACTAGTAATTACAATGGCAATTCACGAAAGCATAGAAACTAGTCGATAAGAGTCACCATGGCTTCAACCACTAGCATCCTATACATGTATAGCTGCTACAATTTTAGTGGATCAAAACATTTTAGCACATCTCTGCTCCCAATTTAGTTCGTTTTATCCACACTTATAGGAAAAATTGCTATTTAGCATTTAGCTATGAGCAGAAGCACCATGCTTTGACCAACTTACCTATTACAAGCACGGGGATGACCAGCATGAAGATTCTAATTTAACCCTCACTGTTGATTAAATGAATTAAGAAAACAATTTGTAGAAGAAAAAAAAACTTATAGCAGCATTAAATATTTAGAAAAAGGAATGTAACTTAACAACACTATCAGTTTCAATATAAACAACAACGTACAATAAATAACCAAAAATATAAATCACCAGAGAGTAGAACTATGAATTCTATATTGTCTTTTTCTTGTCGCTATTGACTATTTTAAAATACCGTAAGGTCAATTCTTTACAAAACTTGTAGCCTCATAAGTGAAATAGTAAAACTACCAAGACAACCTTTTTCATGCACTCAGCATGCAGAAATCACAGTCCCAAAAGAAAAACAGTAAAACTTGTTGGAATTTATTATTTATCCTGAGCCACCTGACTGAATTAATTGCAAAGCCCCATTAGAAATCCTTTTGGAGTTTTTATCTGTTCCTTCCATCTGACACTTGCAGCAGCAATTATTTGGCTGGTAGTCAAGTTAATGTAGGTAGGTCAGTTTAAAAATGAGAGGGAAGTCAAATCCTTTTGGAGTTTTTATCTGTTCCTTCCATCTGACACTTGCAGCAGCAATTATTTGGCTGGTAGTCAAGTTAATGTAGGTAGGTGAGTTTAAAAATGAGAGGGAAGTCAAGGGGCCCTTGCCCTATTGGTGAAGTTGAAAGGATTGGAATGAGCCCACCAGAGATCAAGTTTTGCTAGTGCAAAGCCTTGACGCCTAAAAAAGGATGAGGCCAGGACCATGCCCCAGGCAGATTTTGGCGGAATGGATACTCCTCAGTCTATGTCTCCCCTATTGGTGCTCTTCTATGCTGCTAATGGTGGGGACTCTATTGATGCCCTGGGTTGGGGTTTCGCAGCTGCTGGTGTTGTTGTGGCTTTTGATGGATGGTGGAGGGAAAGTTTGTTGCCCTTTGTGTTTTTTGGTGCATGGTGGTTGCCCCTTCCGCTTTGTTGCTCCCTATAGGGTGTGTGGGGTTGCTTGGGCTTCTTTGAAGTTTTTGAGTTGAAGAAGGGGCTTATTTCTGATTTTGCTTAGTGTAGTAGGATGGCTTGGGGGCTTTATTTGTTGGCCCTTTCTTCTTCTCAATTCTTCTGGGGTGTTCATTGCTTCCGTGCATTCACTGTGTGGTGACTTGTCAGCATGGTTGCGGCTTCCTTCTAGATGGAAGTGTGGGTTTGCTTGGGCTTCCTTGGAGTTTCTAGGTTGAAGAAGAGGCTTATTTCTGGTTATGTTCAGTGTAGTAGGATGGCATGGGGGATTTATTTGTTGGCCCTTTCTTCTTCTCTTTTTTTTTGGGGTGTTATTTTCTTTTGCACTTTCTCTGATTGGTGGCTCTCTTTTGGGGGTTTTTCCAGTACGATTGTGGTTTTCAAAGGGCAGGTGGATTTCATTGCCTATTGTCCTAGTTTGGAGACTATTTTGGGATGCTAGCCCATTTGGTGGAGTGGTTATGTTGCTCAAATTTGAAAGTTTTCTTCCTTGTGCTCTGCTAGGTTTTATGTGGACCTGCACTGGCATTACCAAGATTTTTTCATGATGAGAGCAGGTGTCTTTCTTAATCCCTTGTTCATGGTTTTCCCCTATGTGCCTTGTTGTTCTTTGTTGGTGGTTGGGGGCTGATGCTTTGGTTGGACCATGTTGTGAGTATGGAGTTGGTGTTGGATTAGCTTTGTTCTATGCTGAAGGTTTTGAGGGTTGGGTGGTTTTTAGAGATAGTTTTGAATCTAACCTAGTTATTATTTATGATGTTGCTTTCTTTAGTTCTCCTTCTCACTACTCCCTTCCTTCTCTCTGAATACTATGTCTTCTTTTTAGGTGAAGACCTCTCCTTTGGAGGTGGAGTCATCTCCCTTTTGGGTTGAGGTGCGTTTTGTGGTTGAAGGTCTCTTCTTGTTTTTCCCATCGAGGGGGTTCCCATTTCTATTGAGGTGGAGTGGTGGTTTGTAGAAGTGTTGTGATTGTGGTGGGTGGGACAAGCTGGGTTTTGTCTCCTATAGAGGTGGAGAGTGCAATTGGCTTTATGGAAAATGTTTGGAGCCTCAAGTTCTTGTGATGACCTCTCTTATAGAGGGGGAGAGGGTTTGTTGTTGGGCAAGGTTTTTTCTACTTTTGGGGCTCTGCTTCTACAAACCTATGACTTAGTCATCTCTACCAATGGTATGGAGAGACCAATCTACTTGAGTGACTAGCTTGCTATGGCCTAGTTGTTGTAGGCTTCTCTCTTGGGTTTAAGGTCCCTGTCAAAACCTAGTTGTTTTGGGTTGTTGGTCATGCCAAAACTAATGGGTTCTAGATCCATGTAAGATCTTGGTTTTTTGTTGGGCAATTGGTTTTGGCTGTTGGTTTGTCTTTGTTTTGGTACGGGGCTTTATTGACTTCTCTTTAGGCAGCTTGACCATCCTTGTTTGGATTTCGGGTCCCTTCAAAACCTGATGGTTTCGGATCCATTCAAAACTTGTTTTTCTCCTAATCAAAAATGAAAAATATGTCTTCTATGTTTTTATGAGTCTTTTCTTCTCTAGTTGTCTCCATAGTCTATCTTTTATATGGTTTCCATTAAACTAGGCTAGTAATAGAGTTGTAGTCTATGTATGTGTATGTGGTTATTTTGGGTTTTATCCCATAAAATTTGTATTAGAGCCCTAGGTTTTAGAGTGTGTTGTGTAATAGTGTTCTGGGTATTAAAGACTTGGTTGAGTTTTAGACATGATTGGACAAGACAATAAGAGTTGGTAGCAACCACCATCATTTAATTGGTAGAACTATGACATGTGGGCAAAGAAAATGAAGATTATAATGATAGAAAGTGATTTATGGGAGCTTGTGGTCAATGGATCATTTATGTGACTGACCCAATAGCTTATGTAGCCCTTAAAAACAACCAGAAGACCCTTGATTGAAGTAGACATGAAGGAAATATGTAAAAGCTTAGACAACCTTGACAAAGACAATTTTCCCATAATAGAAACAACAAGCTATGCAAAGGAGGCTTGGAAACTCCTCCAAACTTGCTAGAAGGGGATTGATAAATTAAGATTGTTGAAGCTCTAGATGCTTCAAAGAGATTTTTAAACTCTTCAAATGGAGGACAATGAGTCTATTTTAGACTTTCACACAAGAGTCTTTGGTTTGATAAACTAGTTGAGGACAAATGGAGAAACCATGGAATATAGAATGATTGTTGAGAAAATCTTTAGAATTCTTACCTCAAAATTTGATGCAATAGTTATTGTCATTGAAGAGGCCAAAGACCTATCATATTTAATAGTGGATGAGTGATGTGTTCACTTAAAACCCATGAGCATCACCTAATCATGTTTTTAAATTTTTCCTAAGAGAAAAAAATTAAATCTCAAGCCAATGTAAGAGGTAGGAGGAGAGGTACAAATAGGTCTAAACAGAGCGTAAGAGATAAAGGTAGGAGCAACTCAAGAAAGGGTAGCTATGGATCAAAAAATTCTGAATAGACGAGCAATCAAGAGGGAGAAATAAATATTAGTCCACCTATGGAACCAATAAAAATAACAACATATCAATTAAAAGGTATGATAAGAGCATGCTAAATGTTACTATTGTCACTATGGTCATTATTCTAGTGAATGTAGGGAAAAACAACATGACTAAAAAACCATTGTGTAAATGTGGCTAATGAAAAGGTAGTTGAAGCTAATGAGCAAAGGCCTTCATCAATTCCAAACACTAGTGAGCAAGGAAACATTGAAGTGTTGTATTGGGATAGTGGGTGTAGTAACCACATGAGTGTTAACAAGAGTATGTTTGCATTCATTAACATCAATGTCAAGTTAGAGATAGAGATGAGGAATAATGAAATTGTTCCAATTACGGGTAGTGGTCTATTATGATCCACACCAAGCATGATGACATAAAGGAGCTTGAGAATGTCTATTCTCGCCAAAGGATAAAATATAACCTCTTGAGTGTTAGATAGTTGTCCAAAGAGGTTATGAAATACTAATGGAGAAAGGTGATTACATTATATTTGACAAGAATGGGAGAAAGAATATGGTAGTAGGAATTCAAATGACAAAGAATACGATGTTTCCCTAGATAATACAACATTTTATGAGACCAAGTTGCAGCTGCTCCTCCTAGGCATGCAAAATGTATAGTAGTACAACTGTAATTAGTTTTTAAGAAAAACATTCAAGAGTTACCACAAGTCTTTGACATCTAATTTATGAACATTTAGGTTATTTTGGATTGAGTGTTTCATTCAAGAAATGTATGATTAGGACTTACCAGCCATAATAGAGCCTAGTGGTAGATGTGAAGCTTGAATTTTAGGCAAGCATCATAGGAAACCCTTTTTGTTAGGGAATTATAGAAGGAAAAGAGCACCATTGGAGCTTGTGCATGTAATGTTTGTGTGGCCCTAAGACAATTTTGACAATAGGAAAGAGTCAATATTTTATGATCTTCATAGATTAAGGCTAGTTGTTAAGGGGTACAAATAGTAGCTTATAAGAGATTATAGTGAAACACATGCACTAGTTGGAAGGATGAAAATTGTGTGAGTAGTCTTAGCAATAACAACCCAACACAAGTGGAAGTTATATCAAATGAACAAGAAGTTAGCCTTCTTGAATGTAGTGTTTAAAGAGGATGTGTAGATTGAGAAACCACTTAGATATGAAGTTCTAGGGAAAGAAAAAGTATATAGGTTGAAGATATATCTTTATGGGTTTAATCAAGCACCACAAGCATGGTACTTCATGATTGACTCATATTTATTGAGTAATTGCTTTATCAAAAGTGATGGTGATCCCTCTCTTTACATCAACTAAAGTGATGGTAATATTTTAATTGTTTTCTTGTATATAGATTATTTAGTCTTCGTAGTGAATGATGATCTCCTCATTGTTGATTTGAAAGAGGCCATGAAAAGAGAGTTTGAGATGGTAAATTTAGGTTTGTTAAATTACTTTCTAGGCATAGAAATAAAGCAATTGGATCATGGTATTTTATCTCTCAAGAAAAGTACGTAGTGGATATTTTGAAAAATAAGCCTACAAAAACACCAATAGTGACAAGTATGAAATTAAGTAAAAAATATTGTTGTAGCAATGTGAATCCAACTTTGTGACAGAGTATGATTAGAAGTTTGATGTATTTGACATCAAGTAGTCTTGATATAATGCATGTAGTAATCCTAATTTCTAGATTTATGGAGGCACCAAATGCAACACATTGGCAAGCATGTGAGAGAATCTTGAGGTATGTTAATGAAACCAAGGAATATGGCATTTTTTATATTGCAAAAAATGAGTTTGGGCTGGTTGGATACATTGATCGTGATTGGATGGGAAGTTTGGATGATAAGAAGATCACATTAGGATATGTGTTCCATTTGGGTTGAAGAGCCATTTCATAGGCTTCAAAGAAGAAACCCATAGTTTCTCTTTCCATAGCTAGAGCTAAATATATAACAACAAATATAGTAGAATAAAAGGCTATTTGTCTATAGAGAATCCTAACAAACTTGAAAGCAAAACAAGAAGATGGTACACCTATATTTTGTAACAATATATCATCAATAGCCTTGACAAATAATCCAATTTTCCATGAGTGAAACAAGCACATTGAAATAAAATATCATTTCATAAGGGAGCTGGTTGTGCTGGTATGTGTATCATGATCATACTCTAGGTTAGGTTTTTGGCCACTTTGCTCAGTGCATTTTCTCCCCAAATTAGAACTTCACAATATAAACAAAATATTTTTTACTTAAGTAAAAGTAGGCTTTTATAGGTTTGTACATTTGAAAAATAGCATTCAAATAATTAAAATATAAGGCTAGAGAATCTAAGTATTGATTTAAGTATAACAATTTAAAAAAAAACAATATATATAATTCAAGAAATCTTCATATTAAAAAAAGTTAAAACATAAATCTTTAATGAATCATCATAATCTTGTAGAAAACCATATTTTAAATGAGAATATGAGTTAGAGCATTTCAGATCATATTGTTTTAATGAAATATCGTCTTTATACTTCAACTATTAGTAAAAGTGCATGCTCACAAGACCTTTTATACTTCACTCATTAGTAAAAGTGCCTGCAAAACAAAAATAAGTTGTAACAGTTAGTAAATAGTGAATAAACTAGCACTTGCACCAGGGAGGGTGCAAGGGTTACGCCGATAGAAAACTATATAAAAATAAACATGGTAATGAGGTGTAGTTTGAAATAAATGCAATCTTGTTTGGAAAATTTACAAAACGTTTTTATTATATATTTGGTGATAGCAATATGAGTGAAATATTTGTAGCTATTTTGTTTGTGGTGAACATTGCTACACCAAAAAAACTACTCAATTGGAATAAATGTGAAATAATTCTATATCTACATGGAAAGCAGAAGATACTATGCTTATTTCATTATACTTGCTTTTAAGAGGTAATTTATAATGGTATCATATTAAAAAATTGAGAAGACAATGGCTACTTTTTTATTTCAATGTCAATTTCATTTAGATTCTGATAAATAAAGTATGGCAGAGATTCATGGAATTGAGCTTGGGAGCATTGTTTAGAGCGAAATCCAACGAAACCACTTCCTTTTGACCCCATATCTTTGATGAAATAATGAACATCTGCTTTCTTCAGATTTGGGAAGGCCGTGTCTGAAGTCACTTCCCCTGTCACCATGTCTGTCGTCACAAAAAGGGGTATAGTATAATATGAAATCTAGATGTCTATTAAAAAAATTAAAAATATTTATCTCAAAAACAAAAAATGATTTACCTAGATGAGAATGTGATTTTAAGCTCTTCAAGGTTGCAAAACGTGCCAATGAGGACCCCAAATGGGGTATCTATCCCTATTTGAAGGGATAATTTTTTCAAGGATTTCATAGATGGAAGCTCTTCAAGTATGAAATTTTTTATGCCTCTATTTCTTGCAGAAATGGGAACGAATTAAGCTCAAATTTACACAACATGAAACAATCCTTTATTTTGAGCTCGACCAACTAGGGGCAATCTGCAGTAAAGTTTTCTATAAAAGAAGTTCCTGACGAGATTGGGTGCACAGATTTGCAAATTAAACAAATTGACACATCGCTTGGTCATAAACTTTTCAAGAAGTGGGCACACTGTTATGAGCTGCTGCAGTCTTCCCTTAGTTAAATCAACAACATCCCAAAAAGAGAAATCCTTTAAAAACATAAAACCCCTAAACTCTCTGGGTATTTCTATAAACCAAGAACCCTCAATTCCAAAATCCTCAACAGAAAAAAAAAAAAGAAGAGAAGGTAGTGCATGCCTTCCCCACAATTGATAAATGATGCATTACATATTGTCTATGAGTTATATTAAAATATGTTAACAAAATCTTACCTCTAAATTATTGACTTCATAAATTTAAAAACATTTAAACCATGCAGGAGGATATCTTATGATAACACATTCTACAAGAAACTTACATCAAAACATATACATGAATTCTTTCCTGCTGGAAATGGAATCAAAACACTCTGGTAAGCTTTACCTTGGCCAGCCAAAAGAACCTGATAAAGTGTATAGCCTGCATGTAGCCTACATACAAAATACCTTCGATTTTAAAACAAATTATTTTTTGGAAAATGAAAGAATTAATATATTCTGCTTAAGAATCCAAGGGATGAAGCTAATCTGCTCAAATTGGTTTCAAATTGCAAAATAAATTTCACTACCATTCAAATATAAACTATAAATTAAGAATATTCAATACAACATTTCAAGGATTCTTAAATAACAAATCTAGATTTTTTTCCTTAAATAAATTAAGTAAGTAGTATCTGACTGGAAATGAAAAAAAAAAAATTAGACTCAAATCTCAAACTACATGTAGCCTATCGGCTAAAAATCTACTAATATTGTTTTTCCCTAACTTTAGTGGAGGCAGTGTAAAAAATTGAAAATCTTAAAAAAGTCTACTAATATTGTTTTGCTTGTCATAACTTTAGTGGAGACAATGTAAACAATCTTTTAATGGTAGCAGATTTTGAACAGAGAATTTTAGATTTTTTTCCCCAAACCGATTCTGACCTTCCTGGAAGGAAAGATCAAACTGCAGACACTCAAGAGGGGTAGAGTGAAGTGAAAGGATATTGTTTATCAGATTTTCCATGTACTTAATTGGGTGGTTGACATCTGGAATTTTACAAGGCGGGAAAGAAGTGATATTATTGAATCGGATAAAATACCATGGCAAGTGACTTATCTCAAGATTCTGCACAAATTGTGTCATGCTATCAACGATGCCAATTAGAAAAAAATGGGCAGAAAAAATGGGCAGAGCTTGCAGGAAAAATTACGAAGCCCCACCACAGCAGCAATTTTTTAAAATGAGACAAACAAAAACCAATTTTCCTACAGCTACTGCTTCAATCTATTCATGGTAAACAAAAAGTGGATCTGAAAATATCAAGATTTTAGGGCTAAACGATATTTCACGTGTGACTGAAATTCGATATGATTGGGAGATCTAATGCTAAATGTGAATCAAACTGTGTTTTTAGAAATTAAGGGAGGAATGTTTAATGGTAACTTTGTTTCCGACATGAGACCAACTTTCAGATTGAAAGCTCACATTAAATATAGCCTATTGGCTAACCATATTAAACTTTTCAATTGAAAGCTAAAATATCAATTGTTGCAGCCATGGAGCTTCTGTGACCGTCCTTTCAATTTCTCAGACTTTTTTTACTTTTCAATTGCAAGTATTTAGAATTTCCTCTTTAGATGTTAAATTAAATTTTGGCAAATTTTAGTATGCCATGTAATTTGTCTTTTAGTCTATATGGGTGGTGTTAAAAATCCAATAAATTTTCTGTTATGTTTCTAATTAAAATAGGTGATTGTTAAATTGGTATGAATTCTTGTGTTTTGTTTTTTAATTCACATGGGCGTTGTTTGATTGGAGTAAATCCTCTGTTTTATTTTTTAATTTAAATGGGTGTTATTAAAACTAGAGTAGATTCTCTTGTATTTCGAACAATTTAAATGAGTGTTGTTAAAGTTAGGGTAGTCTCTGTTTTTTTTTATAATTTAATGGGTGGTTATTAAACTGGGCTGACCTCTGTATTTACTTTTCCAATTTAAATGGGTGTTATTATGAGTGGAGTAGATCTTCTATTTTATTGTGTAATTTGAATGGGTATTGTTAAAACAATTGGAACAATGGGAACAATGGTTCGCTAATTAAAATGGATTGTGTCAAAGCGGGAGAAATGTACGTTAAATGGTAGCACAACACTATGAATTGAATATGTAGATTTTTTTCCAAATCCAACCAATATATGGTAATTAAAATTCAAGTTATCCCACATGATTTAGGATCATAAACACAAAGGGTTTTATATTCTCATCTTGAATATATAAGTTTGGGTCAAGATTCAGCCTTAGCTCAAATTTCATTCACAGTTCTCAGAACTTGTGGAATCATATGGAACTTGGCAGCTCATCCCCTTGTGATAATAAGGGGAAGAAGCACAACTCTCCATGAATCGAAATTGTAAATTTTGATTCAGAAATTCAGTCTGCCTATAGCAACTAAAGTCGATGTTGTTCCAAATTCTTAAAGTATCATAAATTTGAGGAGGTCTATATTTTTATTTTGGATCATCACATTAGATAAAACTTCATTTGCAGGCCTGGAAGCTAGCTGAATGGTTTGGAACTTAGTATCTTGCTCTGAAATGTTTTGTCAAGACGAAAACTGAATATATATTTAAATTCTAGAAGGAAGTTATGAACTCAATTTTTAGTCTTCATACTCATTAAGATGTTGTGGAACTAAAGCTTTGGCTAAAACTTGTAGGTTTTGAAGTTGAACAGAAATGTGAATCCAAATCAAGAACAATTATCTGAGTTTGAAAGTATGATTTTAAAAATAGAATACAATTTCTACAAATTGATGCAACAAACTCAAGATATTGGTTAACACAAATCCTAAAGAAAACCAAGTAAATTATAAAATCGAGGAGTGTGAAGACAAGATATGATCTTTAAATAAAGCAACTGAGTAAACATAATTGATGTCAAAATATAAGAGATGAAATGAAATTGAATGAGATCGAAGGAATGCACATGAAATGTACCCCAAATCTCATCATGGTTGGTACAGAGGAAACCATAGATAGAAATCTAACCAAAATAACAAAAAGTCTTTAATACAGGCTACTGGTTGAAATTTGAAATCTCAAGGATTTTGAAGGCGCAAAGTATTGGGAAGAACATTAGAAAATAAGAAATATCCAATCCCTAGAGAGTTGGATTCAACAGATTACAAATACAAAGGCAGTGTCTCTAATGGGGTTGCAGTATATCTTCAAGTAAAGATCTTGGCCAAATATAGTTTAGGATAGAAACCAAAACACTTTAAAGAAGATAAAGTAGACAATAGAGGAGATATAAACAAAAAAAAAATAGAATGAATTTTTAAAAAATGATCTGGTGCATACAAATTAAAAAAAAACCCTTGTTAAAACCATTGCAAGTGACTTACCTTAAGATTCTACAAAAAATGTGTCTTGGTGTGTGCACTCCCGGATGTGGGGTATTAAACAACCCACACAGAAGAATGTATCAACTGACCTTTGCTCTAATCTATACTACCATGCTTGTCCAGGCAACGGTGGAGTAGATAGATGCTTGCTCCTAGTTCCACAGAGTCAGACATGGACCTAAGGAACAGGGGTACGAATTGGGGCTCCACAACTCAAATCAAAAGAATGAAGCCTCTTCTTCCCAGCCTGGGATGGATAATGTTATCGATGCCGATAGGAAAACATGGGCAGACTTTGCAGGAAGGAACCCTACTAAAAAAGAAGCAAAATCAATCTCCCTACAATGGTTGTTTTAAAATGAAACGATGCAAAACCAGTTTTCCCTGCTTCACCGTATTTACGACAAGTGTAGAGTAAATCTAAAAATATCAGGAGGATTATAGAGCTATAGCCTTCTAAACAAAAATATCGGTTGGGAATTAATCTGTTTTCACGCCTGACAGAAGGAAATCCGATATGATTTTGGAGATCCGATTTCCTCTAACAATGACCGACAACCTATAAACCATTCACTATTTAATGGTAACCGTAGTTGTTCGATGGCATGAGACAGGTTTCAGGCTGAAACCTCTCACTATATATAGCCACCAAACCACTAAAGTTTGGCCTGAAACCATGGTAGTTTCAGAGCGTGAGACTTGTTTCAGGCCAAAACCTCATGCATAATATAGTCTATCGGCTAATTACATTTAAGATAGAATTCAAACATGTAACTTATATACTAACACCTAAATTTGAAAACTCCCTGTCAATCTATATTAACCCCTATTACGAACAAATTCTATTCAATGTGATAAATATGTCTAGATTTTATATATTTTTTATATGTAATTTTTATTTTCACGATTTTTGTATTAAATATAGTTGAATAAATCATTACAACTTTCAACCATCAGTTAATGTATAATGCAAAGGATGGCTGCAATTTACAGAGGATCCATTTAAGAATTTAGGAAACCATAGATTTGGTTAGAGCTGGATGTGACATACCTAAAATTTGAGTTGCTATATTATACAAGCTCATTACTAAGAATAATGTTGCTGTCAACAAAATTTCACTTTACAAAATGATAAATATCAACGCTCTGCACATCAGGAGGAATTTAATTTGCAATCTTTGTGGTTTTCCAGTGTTACCGACTGCCACTCGTCGATGCTCAACGCTAATTCAAAATTTTGTTCAGCTAAAGTGTTGGTTGGATTGACAAACTTTCTTGCATTCTCAATTTGTAAATGGCTCTATCCGAAACTGAAGTTAGAGATACTTTACTTACAGTGATTAAAGAATACAATGACTATAGTTGGATTTAATTGCCTGAATTGAACATCCTTACATTGTGAAGTGCAAGGATGCTTGGGTGGAAATGCTATCCTCCATCCCACCAGGATTTTCAGTTACATATTGATAAAGATTGCAACATATCATCTGTGGAAATACTCTCTGCACCTAAACCTGCATCGGAATGTGGACAATATTGTATCTGAAATAGCATTGTGATCTTAAAAGTCAATTCCCATAACCTTTGTGTGCTGGAATATTAAATATACGCTTACAAGCTACATTTTTCAGATTATTTTTGTGCATTCGTAATGTATGCATTTCGAATTCTGTCATCCTCCATGAAAATTTTCACATATCGAATGTTGTATTGTTTGGAAGGAACTTCAATGTTTTTCCTACAATTGAATGTGTGTTTTTCATCAGGTTTTAGCTGGTCTGTTTACTGTATTACTTGAAATACTTTTGAGTGTTTTTGCACAAACAAAACATTGTGTGTTGTTTTAATGAACTCAAGGCTATTGTGTAATACTGCTTTTTTGGCATTTCAAGGATGTTATGTTTGCATATGTGAAGGTGGAGACATGTAAGTGCATATGCCAGTTTAAACAGAGTAGTCAACCCATTCTTCATTTTTCAGCCCTTGGTAAAACTGAACATGTCAAAACTTATGCTATTCTGAGATGCATTATTGATATTTACTTTTACCATGCCTAAAATTGCAGGGCAGAGATGATTAAGAAAGCTAATGGCACAACTTTTGCTGAGGATGTAGGCTTCTTTGAAAGGAATGTTATTTGAAATATCTACAGCTTGGCAATATTCTACTGAGTTATTCTTTTTCTATTCTTCAGAAACGATTGAAATGATTTACACAATTGTTATTTCCAGACTATTATCTGCAGTCGAATCATACTCTTCATGGAGATTTGGAGGTTTGTGAACTGTTCTTATAACACATTGGTATCATTTTCCCTATAGGTTATTTCTTCCATAAAGTTATGTTCTTATAACCATCAACCTCCAGAAGTTATAGCTTGTTTGGTTTATGCCACATTATAAACCCATCTCCTGATGAATTTGATTCAAGTTCATTTTTTTGGTACAGTGTTGTAGCATATTCCTAACTAAGCATCAAGGAGTACAACCTCGTAATTTGAGTGTACAATTATGATTGGTAATATCCTATTATTTACAGCATATAGTGCCTAATTTGAATGGTTTCTCTTTCTCTAACATGGCTAAATCCTTTTGCCCTTATACAGAAACCATAGCTGTAATCTATAATTTCATATTTTTTCCTTTTGGAATTGAAAAGCTGAAACGCAGAATGAAACGGTTTTCTGAGCCTGTTACCATTTATAGAAATATGTATCTATACTATTATGAGTTTCTAGAAACAACACTTTTTTAATAATTTGAAAAGCCGATTGACGTGTCTCTGGATTGTTCAAAAATGTAAGGAAGATGATCTACTTCCACTCTATGCTCCGTAAGCAAAGGCCATGGATAATTCATATAGTACTATTTATTAAGAATTATATTATTCATAGAAAAAGGTTCCAAATAAGCATGCTCAGAATCTATGTGGGACAAAGTGAAAACATGAAAGTGTAGAGTCCAGTTAACAATAAATAGAAATATAGCTATTAAGCAGCAAGTGAAGCACTCGTAGGAGGAAGATCGTGTTAGATTCTATGAAAAATGAGATTTTGAATCAAGATCTATTGTTGGTCATCGATGACACACATTCTTGTCAATAGATGATTTAAAATCAAGATAGTACTCAAAATAGAAGGAATATCTCGAAAAAAGAGAATTCACAAGACAAAATGTAAGAGAATTAAGGCAATTCTCATATTATTTCTTTTTCTAGTAGATATAGAGGTGAGTGTTGTGTATATAGCAAAATTAAAGAATTAAGAAAATGTTCACATTATTTCTTTGGCTAGTAGATAGAGGTGAGTGGTGTGTAGAGCAAAATATAGATATATACATCTAAGAGGAGGAATAAGTCCAACTACCTAGAATAGACATGAGTTCTATTCTATGCTCCTAGTTCTAGAGTGCATATTCAACTATGAGTAGTCAACTTATGGCTACCTTAAACTCTTAAATAAGTTATATAATTATTATTATAATTATATGTGGATAGATGGATTATATTAGGGATTATTATTAACTATCTAAGGTGGCATGCATGGTAGCCAAGATAAAATTAGGTATATATAGGAGCTAGTAGATAGTTATTATCATTATGTTGAGCATTGTGTTATAACTAAAAATTATTGGAAGTATCGTCATTGAGTTAGATTAGGAAGTTTTCCCCTTGAAGTGGCATATTATTATCAATTATTTGCATCATATTTTCAATTATATTCTTTTATTGTTCAAATTATTTCCATACAAGTGGCATCAAGAATGATGCCACCATGGAGGCAACAATATTTTTCAATTTAGGTGGTCTTTTTGGGAAATTGAAATCCCTTTTTCTTTGGGTAAAAGCCAGAGGCCTAAACAATTTTTATTAATCATAAAAAAATAAAACACATGCTGGTGAGTTCATAGTATTTGTACTAGGGGAGAATGTTTATCCCACTGGCCTGAGAATTCATCTCAAAATTTAAAACAAATATAATTGTTGTTATCGATCATCAAGTACAAGATAGAGAAAATATGTATAAGATGCCTCCCCCTCTCCCCTCCACCCAACAAACAATATGAAACAACTACTCAAAATTCATGATGGATTCTCATTTTTCTATCCATTTTTAGAATAGAACCCATACACCTATCTAGCCAGAAGTCTCTTCTAAAATTTACTATCAACTAGAAAACCATATATATCAATATTATTGACTATATTCAGGAAGTTGGTAATGTATAACCCAGTCTTTTTTGAAAGATCTACATTCTATCCCTTTTGCATGCATGGTAGCCAAGATAAAATTAGGTATATATAGGAGCTAGTAGATAGTTATTATCATTATGTTGAGCATTGTGTTATAACTAAAAATTATTGGAAGTATCGTCATCGAGTTAGATTAGGAAGTTTTCCCCTTGAAGTGGCATATTATTATCAATTATTTGCATCATATTTTCAATTATATTCTTTTATTGTTCAAATTATTTCCATACAAGTGGCATCAAGAATGATGCCACCATGGAGGCAACAATATTTTTCAATTTAGGTGGTCTTTTTGGGAAATTGAAATCCCTTTTTCTTTGGGTAAAAGCCAGAGGCCTAAACAATTTTTATTAATCATAAAAAAATAAAACACATGCTGGTGAGTTCATAGTATTTGTACTAGGGGAGAATGTTTATCCCACTGGCCTGAGAATTCATCTCAAAATTTAAAACAAATATAATTGTTGTTATCGATCATCAAGTACAAGATAGAGAAAATATGTATAAGATGCCTCCCCCTCTCCCCTCCACCCAACAAACAATATGAAACAACTACTCAAAATTCATGATGGATTCTCATTTGTCTATCCATTTTTAGAATAGAACCCATACACCTATCTAGCCAGAAGTCTCTTCTAAAATTTACTATCAACTAGAAAACCATATATATCAATATTATTTACATATATCGACAAAAGGGATAGAATGTAGATCTTTCAAAAAAGACTGGGTTATACATTACCAACTTCCTGAATATAGTCAATAAAATTTATGACACATTCTCAATCTTGGACTGACTCCACATGAAACATTTTCCTTAGGAATTTCACCAGTGCCACCTCCGCATGCTCTGTATGTACATGTAGCGCCTCACCTTTGATATCTAGTAAGAAGGGGAAGAAGGTTACTTCCAAAAATCTCAACAATCTAAGAAGGTTACTTCCTCACATGGAACCAAAAGACACTCAAAGTTGTAGGGCCTAGGTATACCAAGGTCGAAGGAGGCAACATCCATCACCTCCTCCAACCCACCTAAAAATTTTGGTATAAAGAGTTTGCAAGACAACTCTAGCACCTCTAGCTTTGGAGTATGCAATTCTAGTGGTGTCACCACAAATCAAGAGGAAATATTTGAATCAACCTTATACCATTTGTTGGACACCAAAAATTCTTGACTAACAATGAGTTTAACCACTCCAATTAGCATAAAATCTAGTTCCACCATTATTCACTTCAATCAGAGCTTCGTGATTTTACCTAGAAAGGCCATCTATCTATGGGTACTTACTAAACTAATGGGGCTATCTATGTCTTCTCATAGGATAGTTGAAAGCCCTTAAAGCAGGTAAGCATGCTATGAGTTTTAAATTTCTTTGTCAATTAAGACTCGCAGGTATTTACTAATACTCTTACATGAGACAACACTCTAGAAAGTGTTCCAATTAATCTTGCTAGCAATTGGTCGTATGCTTATCTGGATAGTGATGATGAATTTTAGCCTTTGCACATTCCATCCTAAATATTAGAAGAGGAAACCCATTGAATTAGATGTTGGCACAAGCATACAAGGTTGGTGGACATACTTGGCTTCCTTATTTTTGAGATGCATTTCCTTGCTAGAGCAATTAGTCATTAATTCTTGTCAAATCAAGTTAAATTCAAGGCCACCACATTTTTCCAAGAAGATGTTAAAATAATATTCCTACAAATTTATAGGGCTTCTTGGCATTTACAGTGGCATTCCAAAATAGAATTTGTGGGTATGTATGATAGCAATCGCATACACTTATGCTCCATCTTGAGGCGACAATGGGCCAATGGTGTATTATTAGATTCTCTTGGTCATGGACATTTTTAGGTTCATGCCAAGTGATAACTAGCATTAGCAATCATTGAATTCCTATTAGGAACTTCAAAGCGCTTGTGGGCCAATGGGTTTTAAAGTAGCCAATAGCATACCTTTGTGCAATCTGGAAGCTTAATACTTTCCTAATCTTGCACACTAATGAAACATGGCTTTAGTGGGTATCATATTGTTAATTCTTTTATTTTAATGCTTCCCTTAGGGGGATACAACACAACAATTGTGGAAAAGGAAAATCTACTTTAATTTTTAGGTCTACTCTTATGATCATGCAACAACAATGCATGTGGTAATAGCATGTAGCCATCCCACGCATCTTTCACCATCCTCAAGCTCTAAAGTGTTCTTAAACTTGCACCCATATGACACATGGCATCAACAAGTTAAATGCATATCCCTTTCATTTTGGTAAATTTTTATTAAAATTTTAAAGGATTTTTCAAGCTCACATTGATTCAATCACAATATAAAATTGAAGGAGATTGGAGTAGAATTCAATGAGTTATTCTAGAATTAGGGTTACATTAGAGTTTACACCTAATTTTCTCCCATAGCTAAAAATCAACATTTTTTTTAATTTATAGAGGGTTTATCAAGAACACAATTCTCCTACTATATGCCATATTTGAGGTTATTTTGATTAGAATTCAAGGATCTATGGAAAATTTAGGGTTTCCAATATATTCACTTCTAAGGTTGTAAATTAGTGAATTTAGTGGAGATTTTTTTTGAGAAGGGAGATATTACCCATGGTAAGCTACATCAAGTTTCTTTAAATTGATTATTGTTATTTTTTTATAATTGATTGCATAATTATTTTATCACAACATGGTGGGAACTTCAAAAAGAGGAAATGGAAGTAATCTTGTCACTCTTGAAAAGACTCCTTACAAAGAGGGTCCAATGGAAGAAATGTATAACATAACCATTTATGTATTAAGGGAAGAAAGAAAATATTTGAAGGATGAAATAATATTACAAATGATGGGGAAAATGATGGGTTTTGCAAAGAGTGACAAGATTTAAGAGATAATAAAAAAATTTGATTCTCTTGAGTCTTATGAACTCTAGTAAAAATTAGTCACATGATAATATTTGTGATGAAGTAGGAGGACGAGGAGGTGGTGGGGGAAGAGGAGAAGGAAAAAGAGTTGGAGAAGAATGATAAAAATTAGACAAAAAAAAGACAAGTCAAACAAATTACATCTCTCCACATGTTATCACTAATCGGAGAAATTAAAAATTAATTTCCCTCAAAATGAGATTCTAGTAGATAAATTCAATCAATGCTAGGGTACTATCTACCATGGTTCAAATATTCATTAAAGGTAAATGATAAATTTAGAAAAGTGGAATAATAATGTCAACACCAAGAAGAGTTACCCTCTATTTCGAAGGAGAACAAGGCAAGTGGATTAATGGAAAATTCTTTTTTTTTTGCTAAGATAGATGCAAAAGGAAGAGCCATCATGAAGCTTGAGTTAAATTTTCAACCACTCACAATGAATTTAGGAGTTGAAATATCATAAATTAACCAATTAAATGAAAGTATTTACCAGTAAAAGTTATTGTATGGAAATATGACTATTTTATTTAGAAGCATCCAAAATTGATTTCCATTGAAGAAACTACTTTTCTAAATAGGGGAAATGTTATGCCCCTCTTCCTATATAATGTGCATTAGGTTATGATTAGTCATCATGTGGCTACCTTAACTCTTAATAAGTAAAAGAACTATTACTATAATCCTATATAGGTAGTTAGATTATCTTATTGTTTATTGTTAAGTATCTAAGTTAGCCTATGTGGTAGTTGATGCAAAATTAGGTATATATAGGAGCTAGTAGCTAGTTAATATCATCGTACTAAGTATTGTGTTCTTATTTAAGACTATTGGAGGTATCTATTCAAAGAAGACGAGGAGCTTTTCCCCTAAAGTGAAATATTATTATGAAGTATTTGTAGCATATTTTCAATCAAATTCTTCCATTTTTTAATTTGTTTCATTATATTGTACCTACTTGGTTAATTCCAATATACATGGTTGCACATACATAGATAAATTAAAAAAAATAACTATAACAGGTCGCTTATAAATGCAACAAAGGGTATCAAAACCAAATTAAAAAAGCGAGTGTTATTGATACATGTAATTCATCAATAAAGTCATGCTCTCTAATTAAAAATAGCTGAAAATATGGGTCTTTCAAAATGAAGCTTGATGGGGTACCCATTTACAAAGAGTATCCACTTGGCTAGTTTTCAATGTTGCATACCAAATATCATAACTTTAAGTGAAAATATGGGTTCCACCAAGTCAATATATATGCTTGTTTCATGCCAAATCCTAAACCTATGAGCTCCTTACTCAGTGGAAAATCCACTCGGGTGATTTCTAATACAACTCATGGGATATTGAATGAAATGGGAGACCAAGATCAAAACATATAAAAGGTAAATATTCATGTGAGTCAAGTATATGAGACTCCCAATTGATTGGTGATATAAAGTTACATCCATCATTATAAAATAGGCAACCTTAGGTTTGAAACCTAAAATATTTGAGTTGACACATGCTTATAGCTAGCCATACAAAATATGGAGAGTATATCATAAGTATATCTAGTTTGAGAAGGTCTTTTCTTTCTGCTGTGTATTTTTTTTTTGTGTGAGAGTTTTGCTGGTGCATGGTTGCTTTGAGGGTGCAAACATATGTGAGTGGTGTTGCATCTCTTTTCCTTGCTTTTTCTTCCTTGGAGCGGTGGGTGTTAGACCCTCTCCCTTGACTTTGGTCTTGTTCTACTATTGGGTTTAGTTTTTGAGTGGTGCTTAGCTTGTGGGCTTCTCTTTTTTGTCTTTTTCCTCTTTAGTTATTGAGTCTTTCAAAATAAATTTGAATGGTGATGGGTCTTCATCATTGGGGGATTTTCCTAGAATTAAAAAGGTGAATGGTTGTTTGGATCATTGTCAGGATCATCCCATTTTGATGATTCAACCGAACTCCATTGTAGAGGATATTACTTATCTAAGTAATCATGCTCTAATTTGTAAGTTCATAGGTCTTTTCCTTTCTTTGTTGGATTTGGAATCCTAGAACCATCGGGTTTGGAATCCTAAAGGAGATATGGAGATAATGTTGGTTGTCAATAATTATTTTTTGGTCATCTTTTCTTGCATGATGGATAGGAATAAGGATTTTGAGGGTGATCCATATTTTTATAATCAAATTGGGCTCTTCATCAAACCTTGACTGTGAGGGTTTCAAATCTATTGATGAACTTCCTTTGTGGGTTCCAGGTTGATTCATCTGCCTCAACTTCCTCTAGAATTCTAGAGAAGTGATATTTTGCACATGATTGCTTGTTTGCTTGGAAAACTAGTTGGGCCCTACCCAACAAACTTTGGAGTGAAAAGTAATCACTAATGCTCAAATTTGTGTTGAAGTTGATTTAAATAACCCTTTACTGGATTCTATGGAAGTTTTTGCTGGATCCTCTTCTTAGATTCAACAACTTGACTATCAAACCTTCCCTTTTCATTATCAAAATTTTGATGATTATGGGAATATGCAAAGGAAATTCCATTGATTTAGTTAGGTGGCTATTGTAGCTAATGTTTCATCTAAGCTTTCTCCTAAGAATGATAATGGGAAGGCTTATATAGTGGAGGGGGTTGCAGATATGGAGGGTTTTGTTCTTGTTAAGGCTTGTAATAAGCCGAGGGGACAAAAGAGAACTCTCAAGGACAAAAAAAGTGATGGGATCTTTAATCTATTTGATGCTTTGTATGACTTAGTTCAAGAAGAGGGAATCCTAATTGGGATTAATCCCAGTAATGGCTTGTTGGAGGTGGTCTTGCAGGAGGAGGTAGATACTGGTAATCAAAACTTGGCTAGGGCCAACTTGCAAGTTGGGTAGAATGTGATTGGTTAGATGGAAATGAATGTTTCTCTCTAGTTGCAAGATGCCTTGAATTCTAAGGGACCTTTGGCTTCAAATAATGATATAGTAGGGGAAGTTCCTTCTCCTTCGTAGGTTAATGAGTCTTTTGTTTTAGGAAAAAATAGTGGGGTTGTGTAGGCTTTGGGCTTGCAACAAAAGTCCCTTAAAAAGGGGCCTCTAGAGAAATCTTCTAAGGTGTGCCATAAGAAAGACCTTGAAAAGGTTAAGTTGATGGGTGAGACTCTAGTGGAATCTGGGTTGGTGAAAACCCTAGACTCTCACTTCTCCCTTCTGCATAAATTAATTTAATCTCATGGAATGTGAGGGGCTTGAGTAGCTCCCCTAGACAAAAGGCTATTTAGGGGATGATTGGTGGACATTATCCTAATATTGTCTTTATTCAGGAAAATAAGTTGTCAGTTGATGGTATGATGGATAGATCCATCAATGTTTGGTCTCATGGATGTTGCCAGTGTGTTGGTGTTATTAGTAGTTCTAGAGTTGTGGTTTGTTTTTGGGATCCAAGAAAGGTTTTTCCTGTGTGGTGGATCTTGAGTTGTTCTTCTATCTCTATAATTGCTTCTAGTTTGGAATCTAGCGAATCTCTTTTCACTAATGTTTATGCTTCCACTGATCTTTTGGGTATCAACTTTGGTCTCATAATTGTTATGATCATTCACTTGTTCCTTGGCATTCTTGGATTGTGGTAGGATATTTTAATGTTATTTCTAGTTTGGAGGAGAAGAGCGAGGGTATTGCTAAGTTGGACCCTTTTGCTTTTCAAGTCTTAGAGAAAACATAGCTAGCTTGAATTTAATTGATGTGAAACCTAATAATGGTATCTTCCCTTGGAATAATCAAAGGTGTGGTGATATAGCTATTTTAGAGAGGCTTGATAGGTTCTTGTCTCTTGTTTTTGGGTTGGGGATAGTTGGACTACTAGCTCTGAGATCCTGGATTAGAGAGGTTCAGATCACTGGTCGATTATACTTTCAATCGTTCCTTTCAAAGCTCATAAGAACTCTTCCTTCAAGTTCCAACTTATGTGGTTACGAGATCCTTCCCTCCATGAGTTGGTGTTGGAATAGTGGAGCAAGGGGAGACCAAATTTTGGTACTACTTTGTATACCTTTGTCAAGCAGTTGAAATATGTGAAATATCGACTCAAGAAGTGGAATATGTAGTGCTTTGGGAAATTTCATCACAATAAATTGACTATTTAGGCTCATTTGGATTCTAACACCTATCAAATTTGTGATTTGGTCTTTTTGAGGAGTTGAGTAAGGAGGAGGCTATGGCGTCTAAGGCTCTTAAGGAATGGGATTTGAGAGAGGAGATTTTTTGGAAGTAAAAATGCCATATTGATTGGCTTCAAGAGGGGGATAGAAATACTGCCTTCTTCCACCACTTTGTTGTTGTGAGGAGGAATGGTAATCTTATCAGCTCTCTCATGTCTTCAAAGGGAGTCCAACTTACTTGTTAGGCTAAGTTTTACTAGGAGGCTTCTTAGTTCTTTGATGCTCTCTTTACTAATGATTCTCCACCAATGGATATGTAGGAAAACTCTATTTTGGCTTGTATTCCTTCTCTAGTTTCTCCTGAGATGAATGAGGATCTTTTTCAGCCCATCTCTTTGCAAGAATTGGAGACTATTGTGTTTCAAATGGGAAAAGGTAAAGCTCCTAGCCCTGATGGTTTTCCTATTGAAATTTTCAAGGATTTTGGTAGATTATGAAGGTGGATCTCTTGGGGGTTGTTCAAGAATCACAGAGGAATAAGAAAATGTTGAAGGCCATGAACTACACTTTTCTCACTCTTATCCTAAAAAGGGAGGGTGCTCAAGTTCCATGGATCAGTTTCACCCAATTTCTCTTTGTAATGTGGTTTATAAGATTATCACTAAGCTAAGCTTGGAAAGGATTAAACCTTGGATCACTTCTTTGATCTCCAATGATCAGGGGATTTTTTGTTGGTAGAAAAATTCTAGATGGGGTTGTTATTGCTACTAAGGCCATTCATTCGATGGTAGTATCTAAGGAAAAGGATATGTTCATTAAACTTCATATGGGAAAAGCTTATGATAGAGTCAAATGGGCCTTTTTGTGGAAGGTTCTCTTAGCTTTTGGATTTGCTAGAGAGTGGGTGGATTGGATAATGAATTGTTGACTTCTTCCTCATTTTATGGTGCTTATCAATGGGGAGCCTTCACAATTATTTGGAGCTTTGAGGAGTCTTCAACAAGGGGAGGAATCTTTCTCCTTACCTATTCATCATTATGGCTAAGGGGTTGAGGAGATTTATCAATTCTTGTGTTAGTCAAGGGTTGATTCAAGGGTTGAGTTGGGGTAACAATTTGCCACCTATTTCTCACCTTCAATTTGTTGATGATACTGCTTTAATGGGAATGGCTAGAATAAATGAAGCAATGAATTTAAGGAAGGCTTTGGATACGTATTTGGCTACCTCTAGTCAAAGGATTAATGACAATAATTCCTCAATTTTATTTTTCAATACTCATCTTATTCAATCCAGGATTGCTCAAATTCTTAGATTTCAAATTGGTACTCTTCCTTTGATCTATTTAGGGATTCCCCTTACCGTGGGTCCTCAACCTAAAGACTTTTGGTATGATGTCTTGGATAAATTTTGTCAAAGGCTTAGTCATTAGACTCATAGGTGGCTCTCTTTGATAGGATGGGTGATCTTTCTCAAATCTATTGTTCAATCTCTTCCTTTTTATTAGTGTTTTGTTTAGGTTGCTCCTACCCAATTTGTTAAGAAATTTAATGCCCTTGCTCATTAATTTCTTTGGGCAGGTAATCTTCTCAATTCAAAGTGGACTTTGGTGAAGTTGGAATCTGTGTGTAGGCTAAAATAGGAGGGTGGTCTTGGTCTCAAGTCTATAGGTTTGAATGGTCAAACTTTAGCTGCTAAATTTTACTAGCGAT
>VDFB02013904.1:0-30628 GCA_007258455.2 Sequoia sempervirens | reverse complement strand
TTTCAAGTTCTAAAAATTATGAATCAATCACATCAAATCTAACATACCAAATTTTTACTAACAGAAATAGCAATTAACTCCTTGACAAATAAGAGCACACAAGCATGCCATCCAATTCAAAGGAGAACAAAGGGATCTCTCTCTGACCTATTTGATCACTATCATTCTCGCCAACCCGCAGGCTCTTTATACAGAAAAATAGCATTTCCAGAATATGACGGTCAACAATCGACACATTTTCCCTGAGTACTGGATAGATAAGATGAGAGGCCATTGCTGCTCCTAATCTATGGTATGCATTTGGATGATCAAGACGAGTGTATAGTCGATGTAGCATAGATGCTATATTTACAAAATTATCAACCTGTGAAACAACATTGAACAATAAAAGGCAAATAGTATGTAAACATGTTACAATGTGTAGAAAACTAAATACTGCCTGATCTTTATTTCTATTTCTAGCACAACAAACCCAAAACAGTGAAGAAACTGCACATAACTCAAATATGCTGCATATCTGCAAGTTTAACTTGCTAACCTCAGTGGAAACATGGCGCACTGACCACCGCATGAACTCTGCAAAGCACTCTGCACAAAACTCCCTACAAATGAAATTAAATAATGCAAGCTTAGCATTTAAATTTTGCCTCAACTTTTTCATGCGAAACAAATAATAGCAACAGAATAATTGCTGTTAAAACATATAAAATGTAGACAGAACTACTTGTTAACAACCGCTACTGTATATGAACCACACCAAGTCAAGAAACGGGAATTGTAGAGTTAGCATTCAGTGGAACTGTGGAAGCTACTTAGTCCATTAAGGGTATGTAACTATCAGGCACATCATTGGCATATGTTCCTAATTGCATCTTCAAGGAAAGATATCCAACCAATGGTAAGAACACATATGTAACATATGGTCATCTCTGGTTCTTTTTATATGAGCACAAAATGGTATAATTATAGCCTCAGAACTTCTAATATCAGAAGAGAAGGCAAGTAATATTCACACACAGAAGGCACAATATTGACGGCTAATTGAAGGAAAAAAGAAAATTACCTACGCACTATTGCGAAAACTAAGAGAAACAGACAGAATATTGTTGCATACATGCCAACACTTATCTCCATTTATACACAACACAGAAAGGTATAGGAAACTAAATGCTTTCATTGTTCCCATATGAAATATATAGGAGCACCATATAATCGTGTCCACTTTATATCAGTCAACGGACCTCTCTCAATATGTACAAGTACACATAGAAAGCATTGTAACCAATAAGTACATATGTGATTAGTATAGTCAAATGCTTAGATTGAGTAGACATATTTTATAATCATTACCTTTACTGAATCATCTGCTTTCATGTTTCTGCAGCAAATGTAAATAAGTATCTCAAACAGATACTTGAAGATCAAGTTGCAAGCGCATCCTAATAATACCAAGGCAGGACCTTTGATGTTAATACCCTTTCCTCCAATGAAGAAGATATCAACAAAACTCTAAAATGATATGATTCTATTCCATATGTTGAATAAGATATATTATAAATATATAGTATTTTCAACTCCTACAATATAGGAGGGTCGTTATACCTCCTATAACCACTCCTTTAAATAGAGAAGTTGTTCCAACAACTCGTAATATAATCTTGTACAACAATTTACAATAATATAATTCTTCAAACATGATATTTTAATGTTCAAACTAACAAACCTAATGATGTAATTTTCCTGACACCCCCCTTTACTACATCATTCTGCAAATGGGGATAGGTGGACTAACACTTAATGAACACATTTGGTAGTTCATCAAAAACACAAGATATAAGTAGGGACATACACATCTACTCATGAAAAACAATAGTGGAACTTGCCTCACTATGTTTCTTCAGTAGGATTGCCCTTACTAGAGTTTATCCAAGAATATGGACAAACACAACTACCCATGGAACGAAGGATAGGGACAAACACATCTATCCAATATCCAAATTACTATTCACAACAATTATCATTGGGGACAAACACATCCAATCACAAACAACCAATAATTGTGATTGGGGACAAACACATCCAATCACAAACCAACAATTGTGATTGGGGACAAACACATCCAATCACTAGCATTCAACAAATGTGATTGGCAACATACACATCCAAACACAAACAAAACTCCTGATTTTTTTCAGAAAATGTATTCCTCCTCACAGTTCTCCAGTGGAGGATCTTCAGTAGCTACTTCAAAAGGACATCCTTCATTATTGTATGCAATCAATGCCTTATCTATTTTTAGCTTTCCATCAAGGAGATCCTAGGCAAATCAAATACAGTTCATAGTATTGTGCCCCTTTTTCTTGCAATAGTAGCACAAAATCTTGCCCTTGGATAACTAATTTCCCTTTTAAGTATAACAATTAATCCTGTTTTTAATAAGCATTGTTGTTTCCTCTAAAATTGAATCATTTTTCTCGGTTCCTTCATCAATCAAGGTAGAAATTATATCTTCTAAATTAACATCCATTTCATTCAATCTGAACACAGCATTACCATAGCTTGAAGACATGCTATTCAACAAAATAGCTTTTGCATCATCATCATCTACCTCAGCTTTTACCCCAACTACTTGATTCATCAGAGAACAAAACTTGCTAATGTGTTGAAACAATATTGTCACCTTCCATCATTTTGAGCCTAAATAATTTTTGCTTTAGGCTCATCATCGTACCACTGAGATCATCCCAAACTTGCTTCAAGGTCTCTACGAAATCAATGTACTAGAGGTATACATCTAAAAGTACAAGACCAATCAAAGTTATCGCCCTTTGATCTTTTATTGTCCACTTTGAGATCCCATCAACATCAAATGGCTTTGATGTAGTCTCATTCACAACATCTCACAATTCCTTTTCAATAAGGATCAATTGGAGATTGACTTGCCAAGAGTGAAAAGCTTTACCTTCAAATTTCTCAATGGTGAAGGCATTGTTTTTCTCCATTTTTGCTAAGAGAAATAATAATTCCCCACTCACTCAAAACAATGTCGAATGTGTCAATTTCCATTGGTAATGCACCTTGAGAAGATTAAAAATTTTACAAATTTACATACATATTAATTATAGTTGCCAGGATTCTCCATTATGGGAACATAGACAATGTACCAGTCCCCATACCCAAAATTTCCGATGAATCATTTACATATAAAATAGTCGTCTCCTTATTCATTTAACTCACGTACCCTAATTTGATTGGCGTCCCTGTCCCCGTACCAGTACCTTGTGTCTCCCGGTAACTATGATATTAATAGACTAAATTGACTTTTATAAAAGAAACTCTTTTTCATATAAATCTTCCAAATAAATATAAATACTCAAGCAACTCTAATTCAATATTTATATAAAAATATTTTCCCCTCCCTTCAAATTAAAATCTACCATGATCTTTTCTACAGTTGATAAACACTTATATTTGACATTTGTTCACACTATGAACTTTGATTCATCAATTATCTTTCTAGACTGGGTAGTCAATCCTTTGCATAACTCCTTTTTTTGTGTTTATGATAGGTGTGCATTATATAGCAGCTTCATAACCAACTAATAAATTTTGATTCAAGATCAGATCTGTAATGTGTGAACATCCGCAAGTGAAAACAAGACAATTGTTGTTCAGCATGGGCGCCTTACAAAACCAAGAAGAAGATACAAAGGGGCCTAGAGCACTCTCCCGATGTTGATTGTGTGGTCTTTTAGGCCCTTCAATTTAAACCATCAGCTCTCTGTGACTGTTGTAGCCAAAGGTGATCAAGCAGATCATGAAGCACAATGGCAGCTCAAACACACCAAACCCACAACAAAGCCCAAAGCAGCCGATGAGAAGAAAAAATCCTCAAATTATACCCAACAAAGTATGTATCCAAACCTCTTATCAACTAGCATTAAGAGTGATCCCCTTGCTATTGATACAATGCTACTAGCTCAAAGAGTAACATCTTTGCAATCAGATTTCACCCAAACACTTGTGTTTTAAGTCCCTAATTCGACCACAATCACTCCAAGACCCGTAAATATTTGTTGCAGCTATACTTGCAGCTCAGTCTCTCTCAAATAAGGCAACACCTATACATAGAAATCAACAAGAGATTGATGAAAGAAGCCAAAAAAATATTTGACTCGTATAAACATATACCAACGTAAAAGCCCTCCAAGTAAGCAACAAGTGTATTGTTACCATTTCAAAAAAAATTTAAAATATTGCAATTCTATTCCATACGTTCACTAAGACATATTACAAATATACAGTATTTTCATCTCCTATATTATAGAGGGTTATTAAACCTTCTATAACCACTCCTTTACATAGATGAGTTGCTCCAACAACTTGTAATACAATCTCATACAACCAATTACAATAACATAATTCTTCATATATGATGTTCTAATGTTCAAACCATAGTAATGAGACTCGCCAGGACTTGGCGAGTTGCGAGTCGAGTCACCCTGGCCGAGTCCTGGGGGCTCAGACTTGGACTTGGCCGAGTCCTGCCGAGTCCTGGCTGGACTCGCCGAGTTTGGTTGACTCGCTAGACTCGTCGAGTCCAGGCGAGTCTCATCAGCAGGACTCGGCAATAGGCAAGGTTTGAAAAGTGCAAAAAATTACATGAAATTTAAAGTTAAAACTTGTTTTTTTCTTACTTATTGTGAATGCAAAATGATCTACGCCGTGAAGGTTTGTATGGTTTTGTAAGTCTTAATTTGGGCTTGGTGGCGAGGGCTCCGCCCCTTGACCCCACCCTGTATCACGTCAAGGAGCGCACCCAGGGCACTGCCCCAGGACCTCGCAACGGGCACTACCTCTCAACCCCGCTGGGGACACTACTCCCAGACCCCTACAAGGAGCTTTGCCCCTTGACCCCACTAGGGGCGCTACCCCCAGACCCCCGCAAGGGGCATAAGGGGCATTGCCCCTTGACCCCACTAGGGGCGTTGTCCCCAGACCCCCGCAAGGGGCGCTGCACCTCAACCCCGTTTGGGGGCGCTGCCCCCAAAGCCCCACAATGGGCATTGCCCTTGACTCCACTTGGGGCGCTACCCCCAAACCCTCACAAGGGGAACTTCCCCTTGATCCCGCTAGGGGTGTTGCCCCCAAACCCCCGTGAGGGCCGCTACCCCTCGACCCCACTAAAGGCACTACGCCTAGACCCCCACAAAGGGCACTACCATTCAACCCCATTAGGGCAATTGCCCTGATACTTGAGATTATGGCTGCTGCATCATCCATGACCTATCTTAGACACATTCGTAGGAAGGATGCAAGCTCCTTTGAGCCATAGACTTCTAGTTATTGTTTTCAATCTTTTGATATTTCATATTTGTTTGGAACATTTGATGTCATGGATTTCATATTTGATGATTTTTGTATACATTTGAGTCTTTGACTATATATCTAAGTGTGTTATTTCCTTGAGTAGCTCAGCTACAATTTGTGTTTATACTTATATGATCGATGTATACTAGTGTTAGTGACGAGGACCTTGATTGGATTGACCGGGCAGATAGAGAGGCTGAGGCTATAACCATGGCAGAGGAGGAACTTATTGTTTCGATATTTCATATTTTTTTGGAACATTTGATGTCATGGATTTCATATTCCATGAGTTTTGTATATATTTGACTATATTTATTATTTATATATCTAAGTGTACTATTTCCTTCAACAGCTCAGCTACAATTTGTGTACTTTATGCTTATGTGATTGATGTACACTTGTGTATGTGATCAAATTTGCTTCTATTTAATGATGTTATTGTCTTTAAGGTTTATTCAATAAAGGGTGCTTCAAACAAGTTTTAAATCCTTAAAAATCTCTAAATTTCTAGAGTTTTTTCATTTTGCCAAGTCTGCACTGAGTCTGGGCACCGAGTCCCAAGTTTCGAGTTGAGTCACCCTAGCCGAGTCCGAGCAGAGTCCGAGTCTCGTACTATGGTTCAAACTAAGAAACCATAACAAACCTAATGATGTGATATTCCTAACTAAATAGTAACCATTTGGGATTTAATTTTGTCAGTACTTTTATTGTTGTAAGTTATGTGTCCTTGTTGCATTCATTTGGGATCAATTTGTATTTTTCTATATACCCCCTTGTGAAGATCAAGTTACAAGTACATCCTCATAATACCAAAGTTGGAGCTTGAATGTTATTTACCTTTCATCCAATTAAGACAAGTAAATATTTGAGACTTGATTTGTTTATGTTTTAATGATTTTATAGTTGTAAGTTGTGTATCGTTGTCTGATTGTTTTGTGATTGATTTATATTTTTCTATATATTCCCTATGGAAGAGATATCTAATACACGTGGGGTAGCATGGTCAATCCAATCATATAGTCAATCATCCAAATGGCTACATCGGTTGCCCTACTCGCACTTGTTAGTCTACACTTGAAAAAATGCATGATACATTTCCATTTTAGTTTATCCAAAAACAAAATCCTCAGACCCCTCTTTCCTGTACTCCATATAATGTCCTCCTGCTACATCAAATCAGGTCAGCATATTCTTTAGAGGGCTGCCTCTTTATGTTGTTGGGTCAACTTTCCTATCGGCTTGCACACGTGCCTATGGAAGGTATGTCGAACACCTTGCTGAAATTTGCTGGCCAAAAGGAAATGATTACCTGGTAACCTCAGTAATCAATAACAGATTTGTGAGAATACTTGCTATAATTTGTTACTATTGCCTTCAAGTAAAGCTCAAATTCTCAGGAGTTAAAGAATGGAAGCTACATGGCTTTGTCTCCCTGTGTGTGGCTCAATGCTACCTTCAATACATGGTCATCCTAGTTGCTCTGCCACCATGTTTGCATTCACTACTACTGAGAATATCCCATGTCAATGAATCCACTCCAATCTCGTCCTCTTTCCCCTTGCTCGTTTTTGCTGTAGTAATTTGAGGCCTGTAGTATTATACTTTCTTCCCCTTACTACTACAAGCACCCATCACTACAAAAACTATTCAACAATATGCTTCTGACAATTCACAATTAAGATTAAATAAACAATACCTTCTCGAAAGGCAATTGCAATAATTGTCTACCAAATTCATTCATATTGTGTAGGAATTTTGCCAACTGGGAAGACCTTTTTGTTGTACAACAAATGGGAGACAAATACACAAAATTCCTATGTAGGTCGTACTATGCAACTATGAAATTGCTAAGGGACAAAGGAGGGTTGTATGCTAGAGGTTTTTGATCAAACTGGTAGTGCTTGACACCACCATACAATTCCCTATACACTATTTTTCTTTGTAAACCATACAATATCTACAACCCTTCTCCTAACAATGATTTGACATCTAGTGCAACCACTACTTTTGGTCGTGCATTGAAGATTTTATGAGCACTCAATCAATGGCATTGAGGTCGTGTCATGTACGGAAACAACTTCCTCAGTTGTATGATACACAATGATCCCCCAACCCATACAATGCAATGCCACCTTCTGAGTCTATACCGTTCGCTGTGAACTCCCCTTTGTTGTTGTACCATGTTTTTGTCCTTGTTTTTTGTCCAACGTACAAAGGCCTTTGTTCTATAGTCCACTCCACTATTGATGTTGCCACTATACGATCTCATGGCGCCGTACGTTGTGAGCCCTATGCTATACAATGCACAACCTCATCCAACTCATCTGTCATATGACACAGACACTCCGTCGTACGTCTGTACGAGTCCTTTGTCATACATTGTTATCCTTTTGTCTATTGGAATGTCCTACGATGCAATACAATCATCGTACAACCAAATGTTGATGTGATGCAAGAGCATCAATTAACAACTAAATTCATCAAGGGAACTTCTGTCCCAAACACCTTTGGAGAAGATCACTTTGACAAATCCATCAAAATTCACTTATTCTTCATCAAAAATCACTACTTTTCACTTGTTTTCTCTTTGGCAAAAAGACATCATTCACTCAAACTTGCTTCCACACAATTGTCAAACTCTAAATCACCTATGAAAACTTCAAATAGACAGATTCAAACCAACCTCATTCACTTAAATGACTTTTTTCACAATTTCACTCTTTTTAGCAGCCAAGGACACCAGCTTTACACATAGAAGTCACTTAACCAAATCACCAAAATGACAAATACTGCCCTCTAAACTCTTTCCAAACATTGAAGCACCTTTAATAACATCATTAAGTCAGTTCCAAGACATTTTCAATCATTCATTTCACTGTTCCATCAGAATATTAGTTTATTGCATTCAAAAGGCCAAATTTGCTTGTAAGTGTCAAAACACTAAATTGGGTGTATCTTGCAAACCACATTGAATCTCTACAGGCTAAATACATTTTTGGGAACCCATTTCAGCCTTATAAAACATACTTCAACAGCAGGTGTTGGTGTTTTGAAAAGAATCAACAGAAAATTGACTGCCCCATTTCAATCATAGGCCTAATTAGGCCAAAATTACAAAGGAGGTCACCTTAAATCATCACCAAAACACTTGACAACTCAAAACAGTCTTAATTCATATCATAAAACTCAGGATTTCATCATTTTTAACGATTCAGAAGCCCATTTAAACACTGCTCCATAAAACCCTGTTTTTTTGCTCAAAGCAAGACCTACAAATGAGGGTTTATTAGAAATACATACTACAAACCTTTTCCTGCTCTGCCAAAGCTTGAAACATGTGTAATTATGTCTGCATACACTGCCTAACCCTTCACCAATCTTCAAATGCTTCATTTTCTTCAAAACTCTACTTGGAGCCATGCTTTTTCTTGAAGAAAACACTGTATTTTCTGTAGGACATCAGCTTGCATGTTGCATTATCGCCTTCCCCTGCAATTATTAGTCCACACACTACATCTACATAATAAATAGGCTCTATACTATCCATCTGTGGCCAACCTCTTCTCAAACCTCGATCTTTCCAAGAACTATTGGCCTTTTTCTTTTGGGAACCCGGCGGGCTAGCTCCGAAGATAAATTAGGTTTCCTATTTTGAGGAGGTCATTGTTCGTAGATGATGGATCTAACATGATTCTTTCGCTGGTTTTCTCAGAGAGCTTCAAGTAGGGTATGTTCATCTCATTCGTGAGTGATTTTCTGGAATTTACTATTTTTAGTAAATTCTATTTTTGGCAGTATTCCTGTTGAGTTCGGCATGGTTGACTCTCTGACTCAGTTTGATCTGTTGACTTGCTCTTGTGTGGTTTCGGGGCCCATTTGGAGAGATAAGTTGTAATAATTAATTAAAGCCACGTTTTAATATTATATTATAACGTTGACCCCTTGGCCTAGTCTGATGACTTCAAGTTGTTTTGAAAAGTGGTCTTGAGGGTGGCGCCTTCATAAAGGATTATTTCTTATTTTTCTAAAGTCAAACCAAGCTCTAAAGTGGACGCCATGATTAAAATATTGAATTTAATTAAAAAGGCCAATATTGAATTTGGAAGAAAAAGGACGCCATTCCTTAAAGAGGATTAGGGTTTTGACTTGAAGAAGAGATTAGGGTTTCATGAAGTCAGCAGGAAATTATATAAGGAAGACTTGGTTCATCATTTTGGCATCTTTTATCTACAGGAATGTTATGCTGCCGGATTGGCTCTGGGATTGCTTCGAGGAATGAAGGCCTCCTAGCTTGGGCATTGCTTCTCGCTTGAAAGACAGCGACTAGTGGTGATTTAGTCTAGTTTGTGAGTTGCATTTAGTTTATGCATCGTAATCAGCCTATTGCATGGTTAGATCTGATTTGCATATTTAATAGTTTCAGCATATTGCATTGTTTCTAGACAGCAGATTGCATGTTTTAGTCATAAATCCAAAAAGACAAAAATATTGTTCTGGGTATTGTCTCATTGGTTTTCTCTGTTGGAAGAGACCCTTCATGAATATTTGCAGATTTTAGTACGACGCTTATGATTTTATAATGCAAATCCGTCATTCCTTGAAGGCCGAACTTTCTAGAGTGCATTGGGATTCGTGGTCATTAATTAATAACCATTTTTAGATGCCATTTCTTATTACTAAGTTAGGCGCCATCATTTTGAGGGTCTATTGCATTAGATTTGAGATAATTTGGGTGAGAAATGAGAGATATGAGCATATGAGTGAATTCCTAGGTTGCTGGTTTTTAATTTAAAAGTGCAGATTTGTGGAAAAACAGAATTTGTATTTTGAACATTGGAAGGTTTATTGTTTTGGCTCTTCTAATCATTCTAAGAAGAGATCTTTTGATGTAATGTTAAGCTCTCAAATTCCTATGCTACCAGCAGGCGAATGAACATCATTTTGTAAGCTGACAGTAGTACTGGCAGCGGTTCTTTAATCTTGCTCAATTCTGATTTGTAATTGCTTATCTGATATTCGGAAGTTGTTTTTGTAATATCTAGCATCTCCGTCATATGGTAGCTCCCATTCCGTCTCGGTCTGGAAAGCACATTCTTGACGTCGAGTATTTACAGCATCATTGTTTAGTTTCATTCAAGCATTGTTTTTGTAATCACTCCGTCATATGGTCGCCCCTCACTCCGCATTGGATTGGGTAGCACATACTTGACGTTGAGTTCCCTTTCAGCATTTAGAGTAGAAGACCCTCTAACCATATGCTCGCCATCATCGGCGCCATTCTTGGTTAGAGTTGCTTTCAGCATAAGCAGTTTGAATTTAGATCCTCTGACCAATGCTCGCCATCATAGGCGCCATACTGGTTAGAGTTGCTTCAGTACGTTTGGGTTTATCTTCTAACCTTAACGGGTACTTTGATTGTAATGTTGTAATTTGAAATTTGTGAAAAACGAAAAAAATTGGCTTGGAATATTTCAGTGGTATCAGAGCCAAGATCCTGCCATCCTGTGCCCATCAGAGTTCACTTGACAGAGAAAGATGACTACAGAGAAGTCTCTACTTGAGTTAATGCATGATGTGTATACGCTATTGAAGGATCCAGAGTTAAGGTGTGGAATCAGAAAGATTTATGCTAAGTCTGAGAAGTCGGATTTGATTGGGGTTTCTAAAGAATGCCAGTTCAAGAGGAAATGTGAACACGAGGCTGACATACTCTACAGAGATTATCAGAGCTTGATAGATGAGATTAAGAACGATGTTTCATTTGATACCTTTTTGGATTGGGTGGTGACTTATTACCCTGGAAAGCGGGCTATGGTCAACTACATCAAGAAAATGATTAAGGAGGAAGCAGAACATGCCATGGTTGCAGGTGCAATGAAGGAAGAAGAAGTGCCTATTTGTGGATTGCAGCCGACAAATTTGCAAGTTGAAGAGAAAAATCAGTCAACTAGTGTTGAAGATGGCACAAACAAGGTGCTCATTTTGCCTAAAAATGATAGGGCGTTGGATGAAGAAACCTTGACAGATGAGGAGTGTGCGGGAGAGCCCCATAATACTCCCCTTGACTTGCATGTGATAGCAAGTGATGTAGATCAGTTCGGTGAGAAGAATATCGCAGCAGACTTGAATCCTAATTTGGATTCATCTCATGAAGGTTTTGAGGCTAAGGGCTTCACAAAGGATGTTGGTAATGTTTTCGAGGTGTTTGTACCTCCTCTTGTTGAAGATTTAGTGATAGATAGTTTTCCTCTTGTTGCTGTTCAAACTCCTCAAGAGTTTTCACAAGATGAATTTATTACAAGTGATCACGAAAACCTTTATGGCATGCATATGACTGTTCATGATGAGATCAGAAACATACCTATAGATGATAGGTTCATTGAAGATAAGGGTGGTTTTGAGTTTGAACTTCAGACCCAACCATTGGAGGAAGGTACTTATGAAGACATCAGCTTTAGTGATTTGGGAGTTGACCTATTCCAAGAATCAACACTCCAAGTGTTGCACAAAGAACACTCTTCTTGTGATCGAAACAATCAGCCTCTCACCATTTGGGATCCAGGTGTGAAGGCACTTAGTGATGACAAACCGGTATGGGATGAATTTCCCTTTGATCCGGATGAAGAAATGGAACTTGATAAGGGTTCTCTATCAGCAGACAATGGTGTTAATATGCTTAAGTTTGGGGCTGCTTTCAAGTTTGATCAGAGTAACATGGAAGAGGAAACAGAGTTTGAGGGCCATATGGCTCTTGAAGATGAAAGGTTTGGAGGAATTACCAAACATAAATCTGATTTATCAAGGCATGAAGCTGATTGCAATCAACAAGTTGAAGGCTTAGTGGAGTATGATGTTTCCCAAGACATTGAGCACTCCCCACTAGTTGGTGGTGAAGTACAAGAATGTTGGAGCAACAATGAGGGCAGCAAAAGCATGAAACGAAGTTCTATTTTTCAGTTACAGCCTATCGGCAATTCACCATCTTCGCATTCGTATGAGTGTGAAGGCCAACCTGAGGTGTCCGTTGAAGATGAAGTGCGAGCTCTATCTAGATTTGATCGCACACATAGTCTGATTGAAGGGCTTATTTGGGATGCTCAGCTTGAAGAGAGACAAAGAGGAGTGAAATATGAGGTTGCTCTTCCCAAGTTGCAACTTATCAAAGACTCATTGGAGACCTTGAAGTCTGAGTACATAGGCTTGATTGAAGATAGAGATCATGCCGTTGAATCTGCAAAGAAGGCCTTCATTGTTTTCGAAGAAAGGGAGAGTATGGTTGATGAGCTCACTTTGGAGCTTAAATCCACAAAGGACAAGTTGGAAGAAACTCAGTTGGATCTAACAGAGGTTGCAGACCAGTTTGCAGATTTCAAACTTTTCAAGGAGCAAGAGGATGCACAAAGAGCTATAAAAATCAATCAAGTGATTGGAGATTTTGACTATCTTCAAGAGGAGTTTGATCTTGAAAGCATTTCAAGAAAGTCAGAAGTTGCATGTGCAGATTTGGGGCAGCAAGACGTAAGGAATGGCTTCCAAGTCTTCGACAATCCCTTCTTTGAAGTGGGTGCTGAAGCAACTTATGACAATCCTCTCTTTGTTTTGAAAAAAGAGTCAAGTAGTGAAGAGACCAAGCATGAGGTCAAGTGTGAACTCCAATCTAAGGATGCCTTGATATCACTCCATGACGATGTGCCACGTATGTTGAGTAGTAAAGAATGCTTAAGAGGAATTGAGGATGCAGTCTTCACTTTGGAAAAGGGACCAAAATATGGTGATTGCACTTTTGTCAATCCATTCCTTGGGTTGAGGGATGCTAGTCTGCTCTGGGAGTTGAATTTGAAGTCATCTTATGTTTCATGCTTCAGTGTTCCGGAAGTTTTCATGGTTTGGTTTCAAAGGTTCATCAGAGGGGATGCCAATTTTACAAGTATGCACTTGATTTTGACTAGCACTCAGAGATGTGCTATGTTTCCTTGCCGGAGTGTTGGAGATTATTTTCAGTTGGGTATTCAAGCTTGGGATTCTCAACAAGGGTTGATGGAGCATACAGTTTGTGGAAAGAAGAAATTATGGAGGAACAAGAATCAAATTTTCAGACTTTTGGTGTCGTTCTTTTCTTTAGCAGCTTCTTGATGGTTCCATTTGTTCATCAACAAATGGATTGGAGAGAGATTTTGAGCATGGGTTGGAGAAATGAACGATTGGTTGCTCTTGAATGTGTTTCCCGGCTAAGACCAGGACAGATTTTGAGACTCGAGCTTGCTGGTTTGAGGCAGACCAACCACTTTACATGTTGTGTTTCTCGCATTCAGGAGAGTTGGTTCATCACTCATGATCAAAGAGGTGGTAGTTCTCTCATGGAGATGAATCTAGTGTGTTTTCCAACCACCTTGGAGGTGTCACTTTGCAGCTCGATGGTCATCTCACATGCTCACGCTTGGGATTTGGAGTGGTGTTGTTGTTTTCCCTTGGGTAGGACTCGAGAATCAGATTGCACTGCGCTGATCCTAGTCTTGATCAGCAGTAATTATTTGTTCCTTCACACTTTTCCTACCCTCCAAATTCATCTTATGATGGTTGATGATGTAAACTTTGACAGTTTACTCTCAGTATTGATTCATGACAGCAGTAGCTCACATGCTTTGGTTCACCATTCGGAGGCTCATGGGGTTGGAACTATGATTGTTTTCTGTAGTCTTCATGGTTATGCCAGTATAATTCAGATGAGGCATGGTAGCTTTATGCGGAGACATGAGTATGAGTTTGTGGAGCTCTTGCAAAGGAATGCTTCCCTCCTTGCAAGAAGATTTGTAGAGGTCACACTTGCAGGCATGGTCCCATTTGTTACCATTTGGAGGTATGGGGAGGAGTTCGATTTTGATTTGAATAGTCTATCTCTCCTATTTAGAATGGTGATTGACAGTAGTATGGTTGATACTGTTAATTCGGGGGATCGTGGACATGAGATGTTGCATGATTTTGATTTCCTTCCTTTAAGATCTTTCGGTTTGAGAATCATAGATGGTAACACTTTGGAGTTACAAGGGGAGTCAGTGCAGCATTGGCATGATATTTTCATTGATGTGATCAGAGTGGTGCAGCATCGGCATGGTGGGTTTTTCCTGAGACGCATTTGGGAACCAGGGATCATACTTGTTGCGTATGGATTAGTCTTCAAATTACTGGAGTTGTGGTGGTATTGCTTGAGGACAAGCAATTTTGGGAAGGGCGGATTGTAATGTCCCCTTCTCAAACCTGATCTTTCAGTAACCATTGGCCTTTTCTTTGGGAACCCGAAGGCTAGTCGGAAGATAAATTAGGGTTTCCTATTTTTGAGGAGGTCATTGCTCAAAGATGATGGATTCAATGGCGGATCTTTTCTGGGTTTTCAGAGAGCTTCGCAGTGGTGTGTTCATCTCGGCATTCAGAGCATTTTCCGGAATTTACTATTTTTAGTAAATTCTATTTTTGGCAGTTCAACAGTCGGGTCCAGCATGGTTGACTTCCTATGTCAGTTTGATCAGTTGGCTTGCTCATTGATGGCTTTGGGGCGCATTTGGAGAGATAAGTTGTAATAATTAATTAAAGTCACGTTTTAATATTATATTATAACGTTGACCCCCTTGGCCTAGTCTGATGACTTCAAGTTGTTTTAAAAAAAGTGGTCTTGAGGGTGGCGCCTTCATAAAGGATTATTTCTTATTTTTCTAAAGTCAAAACCAAGCTCTAAAGTGGACGCCATGATTAAAATATCGAATTTAATTAAAATGGTCAATATTGAATTTAAAAGAAAAGGACGCCATTCCTTAATGAGGATTAGGGTTTTGACTTGAAGAAGAGATTAGGGTTTCATGAAGTCAGCCGGAAATTATATAAGGAAGACTTGGTTCATCATTTTGGTATCTTTTATCTACAGGAATGTTATGCTGCCGGATTGGCTTTGGGATTGCTTCGAGGAATGAAGGCCTCCTAGCTTGGGCATTGCTTCTCGCTTGAAAGACAGCGACTAGTGGTGATTTAGTCTAGTTTGTGAGTTACATTTAGTTTATGCATTGTAATCAGCTTATCGCATGGTTAGATCTGATTTGCATATTAGTGGTTTTCAGCATTTTGCATTATTTGTTACAGCAGATTCATGTTTTTATTCATAAATCAAAAAATATCAAAAATCTTGTTCTGGGTATTGTCTCATTGGTTTTCTCTGTTGGAAGAGACCCTTCATGAATATTTGCAGATTTTAGTACGAAGCTTATGATTTTATAATGCAAATCCGTCATTCCTTGAAGGCCGAACTTTCTAGAGTGCATTGGGATTCGTGTCAGTAATTAATAGCCATTTTTAGATGCCATTTCTTATTACTAAGTTAGGTGCCATCATTTTTAGGGTCTATTGCATCAGATTTGAGATCATTTGGGTGAGAAATGAGAGAGATATGAGCATATGAGTGAATTCCTAGGTTGCTGGTTTTTAATTTAAAAGTGCAGATTTGTGGAAAAACAGAATTTGTATTTTGAACATTGGAAGGTTTATTGTTTTGGCTCTTCTAATCATTCTAAGAAGAGATCTTTTGATGTAATGTTAAGCTCTCAAATTCCTATGCTACCAGCAGGCGAATGAACATCATTTTGTAAGCTGACAGTAGTACTGGCAGCGGTTCTTTAATCTTGCTCAATTCTGATTTGTAATTGCTTATCTGATATTCGGAAGTTGTTTTTGTAATATCTAGCATCTCCGTCATATGGTAGCTCCCATTCCGTCTCGGTCTGGAAAGCACATTCTTGACGTCGAGTATTTACAGCATCATTGTTTAGTTTCATTCAAGCATTGTTTTTGTAATCACTCCGTCATATGGTCGCCCCTCACTCCGCATTGGATTGGGTAGCACATACTTGACGTTGAGTTCCCTTTCAGCATTTAGAGTAGAAGACCCTCTGACCATATGCTCGCCATCATCGGCGCCATTCTTGGTTAGAGTTGCTTTCAGCATAAGCAGTTTGAATTTAGATCCTCTGACCAATGCTCGCCATCATCGGCGCCATACTGGTTAGAGTTGCTTCAGTACGTTTGGGTTTATCTTCTAACCTTAACGGGTACTTTGATTGTAATGTTGTAATTTGAAATTTGTGAAAAACGAAAAAAATTGGCTCGGAATATTTCACCATCTCATCGACCAACTAAGCCTACATCGATGGGATGGAGGAATATTTTCCTAAAAGACTCTCAAAACCACTATTCCCAGATTGCAGACCGAACTTCAAAGAATGTGCTCAAACAGTTGTTTTACTCAATAGATTAGCCTCAAATGGAAGTAAAAGAAAGCTAATACCCTATGTTACTTAAAACAAAGATATTCAAGTCCCAAAACTACTATTCAGATTATGCAACTAGAGAAACAATGGAGAAAAAACACAGAAACTTGGTAAGCAGGGAACTTTTATTGGTATATACACTTCAAGAATACAAAAGATTGATTACTTGCTCATCTTACAAGCTTTTTAAAGATGTTTCCTCTTCAATAACTGACTTTCCAACCGCTTTCATCGACCAAACCCTTTACTTTCCCATTTTGTCTCTTCATATTCTAACTTTTGCACTTTTTTTGCAATTTACAAAATTGCAACTTTTGGCATTCTTTCCAATTTTGCTTTTTTTCCACCTTTTATCCCTCCTAGTGACCTATTTGACATTTCAAAAACATTATTTATGACTACTTCAAGGCCTTTTACATGCTTTACAATGGAAATTCAAATTTTAACAAATTTTCCAATTAAGGCATTTGATGAGCAAGGTGCTCCTGCACCATCGTGCCACCTCTGTTATACAATATAGTGAAAAGTATTCAAACTGCTCGGGCATACGATGCAAATAGAACCCTTCGAAATTGGAATCCGCATTGCATAGAAGTATGGTGGTCGTTCTTTTCTCAGTCCTCTGTGAACTTGGAAAGGTTGTACTTTATGAATTAAAATTTGAGACCGTACCCTTTTATATTTTGATGTTCATACTTTGTGTTTTTTGATTAGCAATATTTTTATTTTTTCCAACTTTGATACTTTAATTTTCTTTCTTTTCAGTATTTTAATAATTGCCACTTGAAATATTTTAATATTTTTACCTATTAATTTTTTAATCTTTCCTAACTTCCATATTTTCCTCTTCACTAATTTCCACTTTTATTTTTTTGTTTTTTCCAATTTTTGCAATTCAATAATTTTTTGCTTTTTATTTCTATCTTCTTCTTCATTTCCTCTTTTTTCTTTTCTGCCCTTTACGCTCAAATCTTGTTTGTAATTTTATTTCCGAGGCTTGATCTCATATCCCAATTAATTCCGGTTTTTTATAATTCACATTCTGATAGCATGCTCTACTGCATATTATTTTTGAGGCTAGATGTCTCTTTCAAAATAACCATGGCCTTTTCTAAGAGTCATATTCACAGCATGTTCCCATGTATTCGAGATCAAATACTTTTTTTAATAACGATGGATTTTTCATACCCTTATATTTTTGGTTGTCATCAATGTACATACCTCCTCTTTGCTAGTACCATTTTACTTCATCTCCCTCAACTCTTGGTGGTGTCGTTGGATTGTGTACCGTGCACCATAACCCATTAGAAGTAGATAATGATGGTGTTAATTTTAATATCAGATTAAGTGCACAGAAATTAATTCAAAAAATAATCACACAACACAGCAGGTACCCTGGGAAAACCCTCCTCCTGAGGGAGAAAAACCCAGCAACAATATCACTTATATATTGAGTCTCAAAACAAAGTCTCCTTTACAATGAGGGCCAATAAGAGGGCCAAGAGATAATACCACAATCTGATGCAACTACAGAATTACAAGGATGCAATCTGCTAACAAAAGACTCAGCCTCCTACAGATTTCAATCTGCTCTTGAAACAATTCACACTTGAATGAAGGATGGAAATGAACTTGCTTTATGATGAATGGAATGAAATGAGCTTGTATATATACATGATGGAGGAGAGGTCGCACCTCTTCAAGTGCAAGGTCGGCCTTCATAAAATGTAATTACAAATAATATAAATCACTATCAAGAGAGGTCGGCCTCTATAGAAATTCGTGCCTCCTCAATAAATATTAATTACAATAAATAATTATTAATTGCAACCATAAAGGTCGCGCCATTTCAAGAGATCGGCCTCCATAGAATGTCGTGTCTTCTTCAAAGGATGAACTCGCAATTCAAATAGCCGTTAAGACTATCATTTGAATTGCCTTCAAATGCGTGGATCTGAAGAAGGAGCCTGACGCTGCTAAGTAACATCAATAGATGGTGGCTTCATGTTATGATCTATTAACCACTGGATGATGTCTTCATTGTATCTATCTCATTCCCCTACAAAGTAGTGCTTGGCCATGAGTATGTGTTGTAGGCTAGGTCCTTCCTCCAATTCTCTTGAATATTCTTTTGTGTGCAATTCCTCGATGGTCTTCATCTTCTTTGATCTTGTCCATCTCAAAACTAATATATCATTTCCTCTATCCTGAATAAGATGTTTTTTGATACCATCCGCTACCATGTAACTTGATCCATTTAGCAAGTGCTCCAAAAAATGCATTTATTAAGTTTCAAATGAATTCTTGGTACTACCACACCTTTGAGTTCTTGTAGAATCGGTTTTACCACTATGCTTCCCGATTCTTCTAGTTCTTGTGTGATAGGTTTCTTGTCCTTTCTTGCATCACTCTCGTTTGCCATCCAATCTACTATGTTGATTACAATTGTTCTCTCCTTGTAAGGCTTTAGTTTTGATCAGTTGATATTGTCTTTCAGTATAGTGTTGTCTAGATACTATAACTTGATAGCCCTATTCTCATAGAGTTCTCGGATTTTACAAGGACCGAGCCATTTCACTTTGAACTTACCTAGTTGAATTTTGTTATGATCGTTGTACTTCAAAACTAACTATCCAAGCTGGAAGTTTACTTGGCGAAGATATTTGTCGTGCTAGTACTTCCTTCGTTTTTGCATCACTTCCATTGCCCATTGAGCGAGTACTCTTTATTTGAACAATTTGTTCAATTGGTATAGTTGTTCTTTCAAACTCTTTGTGTCACCTAATTGATTCTTGACAGAAATCCTTAGGCTTTGTACCATGTACTCAACAGGGACTATAGCTTCCTAATCGTACATCAAGTGGAATGGTGTGTGTCCTGTAGTCACCTTGTACATCATTCGATATGCCCATAGTACGGATGGCACTTTCTCTTCCCAATCTGCTTCTTCAATGCCACACGACTTATGAATGACAAAGATGAGTACTTCATTTGTGGATTCTTCATGTCCATTCGCTCTCAGGTAGTACGAGCTTGACATGGTTCACGAAGTGTCCTCCCCTATCACTTATAATTTGTATTGGAATGTCGTACCTAATGACAATATTCTCGTAGATGAATCTCGTCGTACTAACTATTGTGTTGTCTAGAAGTGCTTGAGCTTTTGTCCATTTTGTTAGGTACCCTGTGGAAACGATGATGTATCTGCGTCACTATAGTTGGGTGACTTTCAAGGGACCAATGAAATCCAGTCCCCACCTCTTGAAGAATTCTTGGGGTTGAGATGGGAACAATGACATGTAATCTCTCTTCAGCAGTTTTCCAACTCTCTAGCATGTATCACATCCCACCACCCATTCTTGGGAGTTGCTATTCAATGTCGGCCACCACAGACCCGCTAACAAGATTTTTCAGGTTGTAGCATCCAGTCCCATATGTTCGCCAACAAACCCTTCATCTTCTTCTTTAAGTACTCATGGGATTTCTCCCTCCATGACACATCATCGTAGAACATGGTCAGACCCCATTTTATATAACAATTTGTTGATGAGTTGGAAAGCTTTACTCTTCAAAACTAGTTTCCTTCTCTCTCTCGGTGACATTTCCTTTGATATGTCAGCTCCTGCAAGACAACAAGATATGTCAACTGCTATGAAAAGGAGGTGCATTTGATGTACAACTATAGCAGGATAGGAGATACGGTTGTTACAAGACAAGGGAGATAATCTATTGTTCAGGCAATACCTAAGTGAATCTTCAAGATGTGTAATGCCCCCATTTTTAGCACTACACTTCCCAGTGATTGTTAACCTATTGTCGGATACTCCTACGCAGGTTAGAGGTAGAATTAGGGTTTCCAACTGTTTGGAGGTCTCTTTGGTGGATTCAGGGATTTGCATGTCGGAGTTTTGCAGTTTGGTTTATGGATTCCTTCTGGGTTTTCAGAGAGCTTTAGAGGGATGTGACATGCATTTCAGGGATGTGACATACATTTCGATCAAGGGTTTGCATGCAGGTTTTGTTTATGGATTCTTTCTGGATTTTCAGAGAGCTTCGCAGTGGTATGACATGCATTTGCATCTAACAACATTTTCCAGACTTACTTATTTTAGTAAGTTGCAACGGTTGCCCGGTTTGTGCACAAAACACATTTAGAGTCACTTACTATTTTTAGCAGTATGCTATCTATAGTAAGTGTTGTCTTTAGCAGTTCAGTTTGGGGGTTTCCGGAGGGGTTTCTATTTATAGCAGTTGTCGGTCTTGTTGTCGCTATCTTCAGTTGGTCACAGTTTCCTCATTAGTCCTCAATTTTGCGCATTTTGGAGTGTCTGGCATACACTTACTATTTATAGCAGTGATATTTATAGTAAGCCACCTTTGGGGGAGTTGGTCCCAAGTCAGTGTACTTGCAACAGCATTATTATCGAGTTTTCAGTTGGAGAGCCTAAGGTTGCAGTTCATGTTACACCCCGATTGTATAGCTACTACGTATTAGTACTGCATAGGGTTAAGTGATTGTAAAGAGAATTTTGTGAATGAATAAAATATATTGTTCCTTGTTATCAATATGAGTGTTTTCACATTTAATGATTGTCTCATTTAATGTTGCTTCAATTGATGCTATTCATGGTGAAATATTGCATAAGGAGGTTAATGAATCATGTTATTCTAACTTGAGATGTTTATGTATACTGCTAATGTTATGAACATGTGACTGCCTTGAGTTTATGTCAGTGGATGCAGGTATGTGAACCATTCCTCCAGGCGGAGGGGAAATATCACTCGGGAGAGGAGCTTGATCATTTAACCGGTAAAGTGAACTATCTGAGCATACACACACATCACTATAGATTGAGTGAACTGAGTCAATATGTTGGTTCTAGATAAGTCATTTGTAGCTCGTATATTGGCATTAGGAGTCTTGTCTACTTCTTTATGCTTTTATGAGTGATGTTTATCTGCATATCTGTCTTGTTGTATTACGATCATTATGATGGTAACGTGAATGAATGTAAGTGAATAGGGAGTGGACATATATGCATATATATAGTATATACAAGTATCCATATGTATATACATATCGATACAGGCGTATGATTGGCAGATGGATATGCTCATACGGATGCATCAATATGGTATACCTACACATACGTGTACATTCAGGTATATACAGGTATATACATGTATATACATGTATATATGCACACAACCTATTATATGTGGATATTGATAATATTATATTATTATTGCCTCACAATTTACATATATATATATATATATATATATATCGGATATGCTAACTAGCTTACGATATGTTTACAGAATAATATATATATATATATGTATATATATCGGATATGCTAACTGGCTTACGATATGTTTACAGAATAATATATGTATATATATATATAGATATGTTTATAGAATAATATGTTTACATATGTACATTATACATACATACATACATACATACATATATATATGTAAATATATATATTTATATTATATATACATATTATACATATATATATATATATATATATATTGTTGTACCCCAAAATTAAAATTTTTGTTACACTTAGACATTTTGAAGAAATGAGTAAAAGTCTTGTCAAATCAGTCAAAAGGGTCAAAATTTGGGTGTGCATGTCTTGCATGAGGGGTTAAACACAAATTTTTCAATTTCTGACGATCTGGGTCTGCTAAGAACAAAATTTTAACCTACAAAACCCGTGATCTCGCTAACCCTAAAATTTAGGAAAATCGCTATTTTTAAAAAATTGAAATAGTAACGCTCGGTTTCTTTTCTCGGGTTTCTTTCAAACGATATCGCAAATTTTCTAAGAATAGAAAGTTGGTCCTATTAAGGTCCAAACTGATTTTGATTGGCTCAAAATGCTTCCATATCAGGTTGGTGCAGTCAGAATCCTAAAATAATCAGTTTTTCCCTACTGGGTCTATTCTGCTTTTCAGAAGCATATCTGGAGCTCTGAGGTCATCAATGGAGGTCATGCGACTGCCAGGTGTCAGTTTCAGCACTTAAACTTCCAACAGAAGATGAAATGATGAACATGCACGGAGAATGAAGAAGATAAAAAATGATGAAAATTTCCTAACACTGCTAAGTTTGGGCGCCCCTGCTGAAAAAGGGCGCCCACCTTTTTGGGACATCATATGTCAAAATTAGGGTTTGTGTCTCCAGTCAAAGTTGCTCAATTCCTTGTCAGCTCCATAACGAATTCAATGGCGTAGTCATCAGGCGATCCAGTCATCCGGAATTCGAAGCTGAATAGGGAGGTTCCAAATAGATGTCAGAACGAGAATTTAAAAAAGATCAAAAAATTGACTAAGTGTTGAGATTTTGGGCACCCCTAGTCAAGAAGGGCGCCCAGCTTTTTGAAGGGCCTGATTCAGCCGTTAGGGTTTGAGAATATGCTTGTTCTTTTCAGAGCTCAGCCAGCTTCGACGTGCCTATCTCCGTTAGATCATCCGACTGCTCAATCTTCAGCAAATTCAGATCAAAGATGAACATACAGAACGAAGGTTTCAAACTCTGAAATTTGAAAATCAGTAAAAATGGCTGTCTGGTAAGAATGGGCGCCCCTAGTGAAGAAGGGCGCCCAAGTTTTCAAGGGGTCAAACGAATGAATTCATAGAAGAGTGTCTAACGTGATCTCTTTGCAGTTGATCCAGCTTTCAAACGAGATGACCAGCACGCCTATCGGAGCTCGTAGTCGCAAGATACGAGGAGCCGAACGGAGGGTCCAACAAGAGTTGAATTTCAAAGTTCTGAAGCAAACATAGGAAAGTGAAAATTTGACTAAGTATGGATAAAATAGGCGCCCCCAGTCAAGAAGGGCGCCCAAGCTTTTGAGGGGTAAAAATTCACTTTTCGACAAAATCTCTCCCAGAAGACCACTCCTCATTCTTCGTCAGCTTCGTAGCGAGCCCAACCATCAGTCAATCTGATGCCTAGAACTCCAGATCTGACGAGATCATCTGAAGAAGATTAAAGGTGATGAAAATGAAAATAATTCTAAGTCTGGTAAACATGGGCGCCCCTGGTGAAGAAGGGCGCCCAAACTTTTGAGCTCTAAGATGATGGAATTCACCAACGCAGTCTCCAAGATCATCTCGTTGATTTCAGCTAAGCTATCCAGTGAGCTTGTCAGCCAGTCAATCGGATCAACGTAGCCCCGGGAGCAGAGAATTCATCAGAAGATCAAAGGGATATGAAGAACTTGAAAATCATGAAAAAATGACTACACTGTGAAAGTTCCGAGCCCCTGGAGGAAATGGGCTCCCATGAATTTGACGGTCAAAACAAAGTTTTTTTCGCCAGAGGTGCCTCCAGAACAATCTTCTCAGAATCAGTCAAGCTACGCAATGAATCATTCAGCTCGTTCATCAGATCAATCTAGAAGCCAGAGATCAAAGTCAATCCAGGGGTCAAAATGGAAGAAAACTTGAAAAAACTCAGAAAAGTGGTTAAGTTTGAATGAAGTAGGCGCCTCTAGCCAAGAAGGGCTCTCAACTTTCAATGCCTTAGTGGAATTTTCAAAGTTTTCAAAGATTCAAAATGGCAAAGGAAAGACGAATGTCTAAATTCATCGAACAAGCTGAGTTTAGGGTTTGAAGATTAAAGCAAAAGAAAGCAAATCTATTTCAAGCCCTAAATCTATTTAAGACATCTCTTCCTTTCAATTCTCATCATTATTGCAGGTGGTGTTGAAAGGAGAAAAGTGGAGCAGCAACTTTGAGGTTTTATTTCAAGATTCAAGAGCTCAAGGTTGCTGATTTTCATAAATAATTTTCAGACCAACAACATAAGATCTTGCTTTTTTATGCTTTGTCATCCAGAAGATCAAATTTTTGAAGAAGAAGATCAAAGATTTCAATTTCCTCGGGTCTACTCAACTCGTTTCCAAGAATCTTCAAGAGATTTTCATCAAGTTGCAGCAGCTTGCTTTTTTCGCATGTCGCTGAAAATATCAAGCATTCAATTTTCAACCATCCGGGTCCTTCCATTCGGCCTCAAGAATACTCCATATCACAAATTTTTAAAAAATTCAAATCTTCTAGGGTTGGCCGTTTTTCGGATCAGCCATCGTTGTTTTTCAACCAACAACTGGTCCATTTCTAATTGTATTCTCAACAAAACCTGTGCCAACTTTTTCGTGAAAATTTTAAGAAATTAGGGTTTGCTGCATTTTTCAATCAAAATTCAAGATTTTCAAAAATCCGATGATCTCGCTGCCCAAAGCAAAAACGAATTCGAAAGTAAAACCTATATCCTAAAAATTTCCAAAAATTTGTCCGCTTGAAGACTTAAAACCAGCATTCTAAAAATAGAAAGTTGCTCACTGCATTTGTCCTAACATAGGCGAAGCTTATTACCATTCTTCAAGTTAGTTTTCTAATATGGAGTACACTCCCCGCTGAAGTTTAAGAGATCAAATCACTGGGCTTATGTCAAAACTTCATCATCCTCGTACCAAGAACGAGAAGGTGCGATATGAGAAAGAGGAAAGGTATCAAAAAAAAAAAAAAAGTGTTGCAATACTCTTCTAATGGAAATCAAGAGAGGTGTCAGAAGCATAAAGTTGCAGAGCCGCCAAGTTATCAATTAGTGAGTCATCTTTTTGGGCAGCGATGTTTTGCAAGAATAGAACTCATAAAACAGTTGAAGAAGTGAAAAATTCTCTAAGGGCAAAGAGATCTTGGAGAATCAGAATGTTGCCTTAGTTAGCATAGCTGCACCGAACCGGGACACCATTTCCAATTTTCTAGCGGATGAGATCGAGCTTTAAAGCAGCTTTCTTCTAGAAGCTTTCTTTCCCATTTTCTTTCTATTCTTGGAATAATTCTTATCCATTCTTTGAGAAGAGAAAGAAGATAAAATGTAATAGTTGGCGTTTCCCGCTTTCTTAGGTGTTAGTTGTTATCTTCTTTCTAGATTTAGTAATAAAGCTTGCTTGCTAAGCAAGCCCTAGATTGTGAAAGCAAGGAGATTTTAGGGTTCCCTACTCCTCTGCTTCTCTATAAATAAGAGCCTTTGCTCATTTATTTATTTTTAACCATGCTAGTGATAACAAAACGCTGAGCCTACTTTGCCTTCTATTTGTTATTCAAGTGTCGTTCAATTGTGTTGTGATAGCAAATTGTTGAGCCTCTTTAGCCAACAAGGAGTTAGTGTGATTGTTGTTTCTATTATGTAAGAATAAGATTGCAAGCCTCCTTAGCTGCAATTTCTTATTCCAGGCATGTTAGAAGTGAGTTTTGTTCCAGAAGTTTGAGTAATAAAATCATGAGCCTCCTTTGCCTTGATCCAAAATCTCAAATTTCCGTTATTTGTGTTATGCTTCTATGATCTCGATTTCAGCTTACATTGAAGTGTGTAGATGTTTGTTGAGAAAGAGTTTATCGAAGTATTTTGTCAGAAAATCTACCTTGTTCATTTCTAGTTTCTCTTGCTCTGCTTATTACTTGATAAGTTAGAAACGTCTTTAGTTTAAGTTAGTCGTAGTTGAAGTTCTTTAATCAGAAAATCTCAGCTGCGACGTTTGTGTTTTATAAACCTTGTGCTCTAGCTGATCAAAAAGATAGGCAACTTAGTTTGAGTTTACTTTCTTGAATACCATCAGCAAGAGGGAGCTTCCCCTCCTAATTTGAAGAGCAGTTTATCTGTGCATAGCTGTCCGTTTCAAATACGCATACCAGAGGTGCAAATTTAAACACCAACATATATATATATATTACTTTAATATAATATATAATATATATATTTAATATTTAATCTCATAATGGAAATCATATCATTTTCCACAATGATTTAATATTAAACTTCAACTATGGAAATCGGGTTCAAATATACCTAGTCGTTAATCGAAATATTTGCCTTAGGCAATGGGAAATCAAAATATGTCATGAAGGAAATCGAAATATCTGATATACTATCTTTTGAAATTTGAAATAAAATGAAATTAACGGCTGAGGAAAACATGCACACCAGTTAAACGCGCAGAACTCCGATGCAATGACCAAGTCACTGAAGATTGCAATGCAACCTATATGTCTGTCGATTGAGCCAAATTAATAGGCTATGTGGACAATAAATATCAATGGACTTTTTCACTGTGCATTTTCTACCTGCCAGATTATGAAATTGGCGCCATATCTGGAATGAAACTTGTAGGTGTCAATTCTGTATATTTTACCATGTGCAAATGGAAATAGTCTCTATTCTACTATCAATCAATAGAAGTTGACTCACCTCTTTGAAATTGAGTAGGGGATTAAAATCACGCCACTTATTGAGTTGAATTATTCAAATTACAGTGCTGAAAGTTAACATGCTTGTGGAAGTGGAATTCGATGGAGGCTGAGGCTCTATAAATAGCCGCCCAATTCCTCATTCTTTACTTACTTATTTTTGGAGAACTTATCTTTTGTGAACCTATCTTTTTGTAGAGCAATCATTCTGTTTTCTGAGAGACGTGTTATCCTGTGAGTTGAGCTTAGTGTGAAATTACCAATTTTTCATTATTAAATTACCAAAGCTTCATAGCTTTAATCAGTTGCAACCATTCCCAGTCTGATTATTCACTTATGAGTGCTTAATCCTGAGTGAGAAAGGTAATAATTTGTGAGGGAATTGCCAATTGTTTAGAAGCGTTGGAAGTGTTGTGAGATTAGGCTAAGACATCATCATTTGGAGAAAAGCTAAACACCAGGCACGAGATATTCTTCTACTATCAATTTCAAAAGTAAATCTTAAAATATTTCTGAAAATTGTGTTTACTGTTTGTGCATAGTTAGGGAATTGCTTCATGAATTGAACTGCTGTTGTGTGTTGAAAGTGAGTTCTTTTATGAACTGCATATTTGTTTGCACATAGGAAGTAAATTGTTTAAAGGATAAAAAATGCATACTTGTTGTGTTTTGCATTAATTGTATGATCTCCATATAAGGAGAATATAGTTGTAATAGTTACTATATACTAGGACCGAAATGAGGACAGGAGTCAAGTAAATTCTATCAGCTTAAGTTACTCCTAGGATAAAGATTTCCAGTATAGGAGGGATTATGTGAATTACTTCTTGTGCTGATTCATTTCTAGCAGTCAGTATGTTGTAGGTTAGTCTGGGGTGACTGATTATCCATTGAAGGACATAACCTATGCATAGTGTAATATAGCCCTAAGTCAAATCGACCCCGAATGGTGTATGTGATAGATGACCCCCAGTAGAAATACTATATGGAACACTTTGGCCAAAGTAGTGTAATGTACCTACATCCTCTTAGACTGGGTGATGATTACACTGTCAGTTCATCGTGATCCAATGGTACATGCTAGTTCGGGATTGTGGGATTACAAGGATCTAGTTTGTAGGACACACCACTATGCTTAGTTGGTCAACTATCGGTTACTCTACCAATCTCTTCATCGAAGAAAGGGTCGTCTATTGAATAATAGATGTGCAGGGCACCGCATTATAAGTCTATGGTTGGCGGAAAAGCGCCCGAGTGATGTTTCTCCCCCACAACAGGCTACTGAAGTACAAAGATTTGAAAGGGAAGATCTTGGACCGTCTTACTACTATTTGTTCAAAAGCTCATTGAGCTATGTTTGTACTTGTATGTTTTCTTACTCTGATGTTTACTTGAAAGGAAAAGTTATTGTAATGAATTGTATTATGTTGAAATGATTTCAATTAAAAGAAAAGAAAATTTTTGTTACAATGGCTATTTACTCGTTATCTTTATTTGTTTGATGTCAAATTAAGAAATTTTTAATTCATGCAAGGGTTAGTACGTTACAGTTCAATTTTTACTTGTTCGACCACTTAAGTGATCTTATAAAGTTAAATTATAAACTTATATTAAAGGGAAAAAGTGGTCATTGAAGAGTATCTTGTGCCTAATGAGACAACTTTAAGTTGTTTTTAAAAGCTTATTGAATATTTTATTGCCTCCTTAAGTTGGACGCCATAAGAGGTGGAAAAAGACATTTTTAAAATGTTAAAATATTTCATTTGGAGATGGCGTTTGATTTTAGAGAGAAATTAAGAGGAGTTTGGAGTCCATCCGCCCTAATGCTTTATATTTTGAATTTGGCTCTCATTTTATCGATTCATGTTGTAATGTCCCCTTTTTCGGCATGATCATGTTTGATGGTGGTTAGCCTATTACTCAAACTCTCGTAGGCTAACAGGTTGTGTTTAGAGGGTCAGTGGCATTATTTGGAGGAGTTTTGTCGTTCTCAGTTCTGAGTTCAGTGATTGGCTCAGAGCAAGCCTTGGCAGTTCAGGAGTTGACAGCTTCTAACGGCACAGAATTATAAGGAGTTTTGAGAGAGTTATGATTATTTAAGTGATTTAAGTTAATTATTAACTTGACAATTTATTATAAAGTCAAATTGACTTTATACTTTTTTATATAACTTAAATATTCATAAAAAAGTGATCTAAAATTAAAACACTTAAACATAAAAGTGGGCGCCCAAAATATTTAAGTCTAAACTATTGAAAGTGACTTAAATATATTTTTAAAAGATTTAAATGATGAAAAGTGGCGTCATTTTCTTGAAATGCATGCCTTTTGAGATATAAGGCAATTTTGGCAATGAGAAACTCACTTATTGATTATTTCGACTTTGCCTTTGGGTTTTCTTCTGTGCTATCCTCTGTGATCAGGGTTTGAGCAAATCTTCCATTCGAGAACGGAATCTCTTCAGTGTTGAGCATTTTTGAGACTATGAGAGACCAGTCGAATTAGTGCATTGGTGAGAGCTTCATTCAGAGGTTCTATTGAGCTAAATATGTGTTTCTATTGAGTTTCCTTATTAGTTTCAGAAGGGTTTGAGAGATGGTGTCTTCCTTTCATCTGGCAGACACTCTACTTCATGGTCGTACCTACTGAGTTGAGGATTTTGGCTTATTGCTTGAAGTGTGTGGCTCTTTGTGCAAGGGCGTTGGGATTTTCTAGGAGAAACGCCTTTCCTTTTGAGGGTTTCTCTTCAACTTCTTTGGCGTTTGGCTTATACCTATCATCTGCCTCAATTTCTAAGCTGGACATTGCATTATGTAGCTTCCAACACTGGATTTTGTCAGTTTTCACCATCTTGGCAGGCAAACTGGACTTATTTTCTTAAATAAATAATCTGGAAGCTTTCGGGTATGTTTATCATTTGTGATCTATTGGTTTCAATTAAATAATATCTTCTGCACTTTCATTCTGTAGAAAATAGCTCAGATTTACATTTTATGAGCATTTTATATGATGCGCCCCTTCTCTTCTGTCTACAAACTTTCTTTAAAAAACTAAAAAAAACACAAATAAGATAAGAAAATATAGGGGTTTGAGTTGTGAGCCAGCAAGGTTCATCACACATGCTTGGACGACTTACTGAAATGTTGTCAGATTTTCTTCTGGTTGCTTGGGCTGCATTGTGAGGACAAAATCCCTCCATCGTATTGGCTGGTTTTGGTGGTGAATGTCATGTCCCCTTCTAGTTGACATCTCTCAAAGCATATGATTAGCCTATTATGCGACCCTCATAGGCTGATAGGATGGATAGAGGGTCTTGATGGAGCTTGGCTTGGTTTCAGTTGTCAGAATTTGATCAGTTGGCTTTCGTTCGAGCTCATTCGGACACCGTTTGCCTGAGTTGCTATTTTTAGCAGTTTTTGGCACTCAGTGAGGCACCCCTACTATTTTTAGCAATATAGTTTGGTCACGTGCAGAATCACTTCCTGGTTTGCCAGCTTTAGACAGTTCGCGAATCGGATATTATTTGAGGGAGATATTAATATTTAATTGATTTAATTAAATATTAATTATTGGGACTTTATATTTTAAAATATTATAACTTAAGTGTTTTGCTGAAGGGGTCGACCAACATCAGAGGGGCCATTTTTAATTATATTTTATAATTAAAAATGTGATTT
>VDFB02013903.1:0-21294 GCA_007258455.2 Sequoia sempervirens | reverse complement strand
TATGCAAGTTTATTTACAACATTTACTCAAGAGCATGTGTTATATTTGGATTCATCAATTTGAAAATGCTTTCTTCAGATGCCCTCTCTTGCCTAGATATATCAGTGCTTCTTAGGTTGTCCTTGTTCCCCAATTATTGATACCCTTCACTCCCAGCCCTAACCCTCTGAGGAGGGTAGTCCTCGTAACAGTTGCATTCAATATTGTCTTAAGGATACCTAAATAATTAGTCAGACTGTAGAAACCTAGATTATCAAATTCTTCTATTTATCAAATAAAGCAATTTATTAGATTAAATAACTAATGTTCATCTAATTTAATTAAATAAATCAAATTATTTAATTAAGTCCCCTAAAGTCCTCTCATTTGATTTAATAAATCAAATTATTCAAATCAAATGTCATAAACTCCTAATCCCTTAAAGTTAATTATTTATGAATTAATTAACTCCTAATCATCATTACCCATTCTTTAGCTTTTGACTCAACGTTGGTCAAACTAAACCCCTGATCAATTAACCAACTTGTACATGAAAACAATTTCTTTTAATTAACTAATTAACATATTTTCCCTCACAAAGGCATATTCATTGAGAATATTCCTTCAATAACTCCACTTATTTAACTTTCTTACCCAAATATTAATGCCTCTTACAAAGGCATTAATCTCTCTTACATCCTCTTTACTCTACACATTCCCCAAAATGTGCTCCATCCTCGTCCAATAGAATTGTGACAAGTTTCCCAATCCTATTGGCTCCCTTTTTATCCCACATTCCTCCAATATCTTCATTCTTCAACCCTTCAACCCTATTTATAGAGGGATTCTCTATGAAGAATGGCTCCACTTCTTTATGCAAAGTCATTATCCTCCAATTGCTATCAATATCTCTAAGGGAAATTGGATTTCATCACATTTTGGGAGCTTTATCAAAGGGCATGGAAAAGGGCACTCTTTCTACATCAAAGGAGCACCACTCCCACTATGGGATAGAGTTTGAATATGCTTGTATATGCTTTCATTAGCTTCATTGTTTTCTTATTACCTTGTTTGCATATCTAGCATGATTAAGTATCTCATAGGAATGCTTTATTTGATTTGCTTAATTTGACTAATAATGCTATTTTTTGTCATTGTTTGAGTTAATGTAGATTTCTTGTTCACATTTTGGCGCCCACCATCTTCTATTAATATCAATTAATGCAAGTGTCGATTACTATCGATTCACACATTTCTTTCTGCATGTTACTAATTTACATCCCACAGTCTTGGCTACAAAAGTTGATGTTTTGGATATAATCATAGTGGCCTCTTTTTATTTATCTCCTTTCATTTTGGGATATTTCCTTGCTTAAAAATGATATGTCTTAGTTTATTTCAGATCATCATCTTCTTTTGTAAAAAGCATCGACCTCACTTATTGAGCATTTAAAAACCTATTGCAAGTTGACATTTTTTAGATTCGCCAATATTCCTTTATTGCTACACAATGCTCACTTTTGCATTGGCTTTCGATTGATTTGCATTGGAACATGAGGAAGGTTTGCATAAAGAATCAATGGCATTAGAATTGAACAGTAACAAGAAAATTTGAGTTGGAAAAGTGGGCATTGAACTTAAAAAAGCATTTTTAAATGCTTATTGTAATAGTCTAGGCAATTCATTCTTGCTTTCATTTTCTGTTTTAGACCAACTAGCGTTACTTTGGGCTTAACATTAACCATCTAATTAAGCTTTTCAAGTTGGAGTAAAATTGAACATTAGAAACTCACTAGACATTGCTATATGGGCTAAAATTGAACAAGGTAAATTCACACTTAGTTTTGGTGCTTAAAAATAAGTTCTCACCTTTACTTTGGGGATTAAAAAGAACTTGTCTTCTTTGTTTTATGGTTTGCAATTCTTGTCATTTGAATGCATATGCACTTCTCTTGTGCCACTCGGCAATCTCGAGAATAAAAAGCATTCCTTTGACATTTGTTTCCTAACCACCCACATATTTCAATTTGGATTAAAATGAGCCACAGGCTAGTGTGAGGAAAAGGTGTGGTGTGTGTTCCCTCCTTGCACTTTACGTGGCCTGGGAGGTTGAACTACAAACATACTCCCTTTCTTTTGTTGTACCTTTAGAGGGTTTTCCACACTTCAAAAGGTGGGAATGACCCAAGTAGTAACAGGCTAAAGCCAAGATCTTTCAAGTCGCTATATAAAAATGTGTTTGTGACAAAAGTCACAAACAACAGTTGTGGATGTATCATACCAAAAAGTGTCACCCTTAGTATCTGTGTGATACATTGAAATCTCTTCTTAGGAAGAGGTTGAGAGGCCTCTTGATTGACCATAATCTTGAGAAAATCTTGCCACGTGTATGGCCACCTTGAATGAAAACCCTTATTATGAACCAATTGTTTAGTGACCAAAAACCTTTATGCTTGCTGGTACAGGAATGGTCGTTCCAAAGTTGCCCCACATTTGTACTATTCAAAGGTTAAACAAGAAAATCCTTAGGATGTTTGGATCTTCAATATTTTTAGATTTGGTTGTCCCGAGAAGTGTGTGTCGTGGAGGGGAGCCAGTGTCACCAAATCTCTAGTTGTTCACTTTGTCTTAGTGTTTGGAAAAATCTAAGTGGGGACTCCTCAAGTAGTATCTTTGCAGCCTAGGATTGTGCATTTTGCAAGTTAGTTAAACACATTGCTTGGATCCCAAACATTGGAAACAAACATTTAACAAATCATCAAAATTTCAAACCCTTTGGAAAGAGTGAATATCTTTGAAGGGTCTAATTACTTGGACTCGTATCTCAATTTTCTCTCTTCAAAGTCAACCTAGGGAAACTATTGCCTTGAGTCTTTGATTTTCACATAATGGACCTTTTGGAATGAAAAGGAGTTAAGACATAGATATTTAGTTTGGAATTTAAACAAGATGAGTTGATGTGGTAAAAAGAATTCAACTAATCAAGATAAAAAGACAATTGAACCCCACACATGTGCTTGTTTTCATGATTTCTCGCAAAGTCAAAATTACAAAATGAAGGTCCACTCTTTGTCACTTCAAACTTAGGCATCTTAGTCCAAAAGCTCTCAAGAAACACCTTTTATAAATTCACCAAAATAGAGATAGATTGGTTAACAACTTCTATAAACATACTTCAAGGAACAATCCAGATTTCTATGCATTATTTTTTAGTCAAAATCTTGGTCTTTTTCATGATCTTGAACCTATCTAATTCATTGGGTCTATAGGATTTGAAAATTTTGGAGGTCTAGAATGTTTTTCAATACCCTGGTCTTGTAACAAAGTCTTTCTAGGTTCATCTAGGATCAAAACCAACACCTCCATTTGTCACAAAATTTACCAAAACCCATCTCACAAACAACTTTTAGAACTTTCAAAAAATCATCTATACTAGACTTTTGGTAAATCATTAGATCAAAATCATAATCATATTGTTTGGCTAGGTGTGTGGGAACAAATCCTTTCTCACACATTTAGTTAAATTAGCACCCCTTTTGGACAAGTTCACCCAAAGATCACATGTACGATCTTGGGATCTACAAGTCCATTATGTAAATCAAACCAATCAAAATAAAAAAATCCTAAGTTCTAGTATTAATCCAAAGTTCTCAAAAGTTCAAATATCCATACCATTCATCCTTCATTTATCACGTCATCATCATTTGATCCTTAAACACATCCTAGAATTTCTTTTTGTGCCTAAAGTTTAGATCAACCAAAAAAGTTAGAGGTTCACCTCCCATATTCCTAAAAGTTTATCCCAATTTTATGGTCCAAACAATGTCACAACACAAGAAGATCATAGAGAAAAGCAAAGAAACATCAACCTCAAGTGATTTAGTCAAACAAAATTCAACCCTATGGAATCTATCAACCCTCCGCTTAATCCCCCTCAACTACCTCAAGATCCTCAAGAGGGAGGTTGCCAAGTGCAGGATGTCATGAATAACTTCAAAGAGATGTCCCAATATGAAATACTTGAACTAGTTCAAAATCCAAAAACTCACAAACTTTTCAACACAGTCATGAGGCTAAACCCTACCCAATACATGTTAGCATTGGCAAAAGAAGGAGCTAAACTCCCTTCCAATATTGTTGTGAGCACCATTATCAAACAACCTTTGGGGTACATACCACAAACATCATTCACACCCTCATTTCCAAGCATAATCCAACCAATCAGTCAACCATCATCATCTCACACCCCAAGCCAACCTATGATCACAAAGGGAAGTTCACTACTTCAAGCTCTTCAAGAAGACCCATTGGTCAATAATCAAAATTTAGAGGTCAACGCGATCTTAGGTATGCCTAGCACCATCCCAAAAGACCCTAAGCATCCATATGTGCCACTCATTTTCCATGATACAAACAACCCCTCCACCTTTTGCTCAACACCGACATACCCTCTCGATACACAAAGCTCTCTCCCTAATATATCACAAGGACAAGTGGACTTATTTGGACAAGTGGGTACTTTCAATGCTTCATCTTCACTTCCACAAGGGAACACATCACAAATTTTCCCATCATTCCACATCTTGACATCATCATCCACACCCATTCAAGGTATAGGGAAAATCCCTTCATTAAACACATCAATCCAAAACCAATCAAATCAAATCAACCCCTCAAGCACAAATCAAATCAACACATCTATTATACCAAATCCTCCAAATGTGCCACTGATATTGCAATACCAAGTGGCATCAACCCAAATCTCTCAACCAATCATCACACCATCTACCACACCTCAAACATCCAAAAATCTAGTCTCCCAAGGACTAAGCATATCAACCACACCATCCACCACTCAAACCCTTGTCATCACTCAACAAACATCTCAACAACCACCCCAACAACCTCTTATCACATCAACTCACACTATACCTCAAAATCCCCCACCTTCACCCCGAATCCAAATGCAACAATTCAATATAGTATCACATTACAATCAACACAAAAATCTTACCAGAGGGCCTTGCAACAATTTCAAGCCCAACAAACTCAAGAACAAGCACAAGCTCAAGCTTACACTCAATCCCAAGCACGAGCGCAAGCTCAAGTTCAAGCCCAAGTGCAAGTGCAATCTTTGCTACAATAGCAAAGATCCACACAATAGGCACAACAACAAGCGCATGCATGGGCCCAAGCACAAGCTCAATACCAAGAACATCAAGCGCAAGCGCAATCCTTGTTACAAAAACATGCACAACAACAAACAACACAACAACAGGCCCAACAACAGGCACTATTGCCTCAACACAACAACAACAACAAGCCCAACAACAAGCATTGTTGGTGCAACAACAACAACATGCATACCAACAAGCGTTGCTTACACAACAAAGCTTCCAACAACCTTTCATGAACATGCAGAAAAATGCCTTGAACCTCAACACATAAGCCACCCCATCCTTCACCCAACAAACCATACCACCCCAAAACACGTACATTCCACCACCTGATCCCCAAAATGATCTCTCCGCATAGGTCAAGTTGCTCTCACAAAAAATACAAGACATACAACCAAGAAAGACAAAGAAATCACACACACAAGGAAATTTGTGCCCCTATCCATTTGACAAAAACATTGTTATGGTTCCATTCCCACCAGGCTTCAAAATACTAAAATTTGACAAATAATGAGGAAACAAAAATCCTAAGGATCACATTAGATAATTCAACATACATTGTATGGAAGTAGCATATGACAATTCCTATCTAATGCAACTCTTCCCTCGAAGCTTGGTTGGTCTAGCAATGGAATGGTTCTCCCACTTACCTCATGGAATCAAGAAGTTGCAAGAAATCGTGGACTTGTTCACAGAAAACTACTCATTTAACTTAGGCATGAAAGTGATCCTAGAGGAATTATCTGGCCTCAATCAAGCTAAGGGAGAGAATTTGCAGATTTCCTACAATGATGGAGATCCAAAGCTAGTAAAAGCAAATGGTTTATGCCAGAGGAACAAAAAATTGGAACCATTATCTCTAACCTTGAAGGGGGTTTGTCCTTCCATCTAAAAATGCAATGCATCAATACATGACCAACTGATCCCCAAATCTCTCAACATTGAAAGAGCCCTATAGCACAAGGGGGCACACCCATGTACCAAGACAATAGACCATCAACAAGCTACAATGATAAACTTGACACATGGGCTAAAAATAAAAATGTTACCAACAATGGTGTTGTTGATGCCAAATTTTTTATTAGTGCTCCAATGGAAAACACACAAACATACCCACAAAACACTCATCAAATCAACACACAACAACCCATTCATCAAAACACCCCATCACAACAACAACCAAATAATCAAATGGTCAACAATGTGAACGCTCAAGGAGGACCATCCCCAAGGAACAAATATCCACCAAAACACAAGTATACACCACTGAGGGAACCTATTGAATCCATCATGCAACAAATAGTGCAAGCAAACCTCATCACACTTCCCGTCTATGAAAATTACCAAGAACCTCAAGTTAAACCACCATGGTATAATGAGAAGTATCTTTTTGATTTTCACAAGATCAATGGACACACAACAACTAGTTGTATGAGAATCAAAAAATTTATCCAGGACCTCATTGACAATAAGACCATAACCATTGAACAACTAGCAAGAATTTAAGATCTCAAAATATACATGAATCCCATGTTGGATCACAACAAAGGAAACAAAAATGGTAAAGGAAATAATTACACCAATATAAACCATGTCTATGAACATTTTTTAGCATCATTGGATGAGTTTGTAATGGTCATCAACATTAGAGGGTCCAAAGTAGAGTGTGGAGTCACCACACCTACCGACAAGATCTCTATCCCAAGACCATCTCTACCACCAAGAGCACCACCTGCCAATCTGAAATCTAGCCCTAATAGCTATAGCATCTTGGAACAACTGAAAAAGACCCCCGCCTAAATCTTCATAATGGATTTGCTTAAAATATTGCCTGCACATAGGGATATTCTAGAGAAGCCCTTATTCGCATCCTTTGTTCCCACAAACATTGGTACAAACCAATTTTAGGCTTTGGTCAGGCACATTACTACACCACGCCTCCTTACATTTTCTGAGCATGACCTCCTGACGCAACCATCACATAATCGTGTGCTCCATCTTGAGGTTTTGGTCCATAAGAACAAAGTCAAGAGAGTCTTGGTGGATGGGTGTATAGGTTTAAATATTTGTACGTTGCAGCTAATAAAGAATCTAGGGTTCTTAGAGGATGTCATTGAAAAAGGGAAAGGTATCATCATCAGGGCTTACGACGACCAAGAAAAAGTATCCCAAGGCACCATTTAACTCTTTATCCAAGTAGGCACAACAACCATGGAAACCATATGCTAGGTCCTTGAACTTGAGTTTCCTTATAATATTCTCCCAGGGAATCCATGGATCCATGGGATGCAAGCTGTCGCATCCACATTCCACCAATGTGTAAAATTCCCATATCAAAATCAAGAAGTCATGATCCATGGTGACCCTAAATCTTTCTATTATTACCAGAATTTGAAAGACAACTATTACAAGATCCCACAAGTTCCAAAAAATGATGAGGGACCCACATCTCCCTATGTTGATCCTTCCACCTTGGCCTCCACATCTGCAACAAAGACACCCTCCATCTCAAATATCCCAAACATTGAGGTTGTAATTCGAGATGATGGTTATGGGAACTATAAATTAAAAAAGAGTGCCTTTGTGATAGGAGATTTACCTCAATCTCCTATATCTCATGGAAAACGACACCCAATCAACACAACATCTCAGACCTTCAAAGCAAAACCTACCACTTTCAAAAAGTGAGGAGACCTAAGCAAAGAAGTGGTAGATGAAAAGGGTGTATCAAGCTTGCTCTACCAAGATGAAAGACCCATACCTAATCTTCCCATGAACAAGGAAAAGGGTCTATAATTAATGTTTGGCTGGGGTTACAACAAAAATGAGAAGCTTAGACAAAACGACAACAACCTAATAGAACCTATCATTCCTGAGAAGCATCCTAAGAATCTTGGCCTTGGATGTACCCCTATGAAGATAGCCATACTTGGCAAAGGTGCTCCTATTAAAATGTTCAAAGCTTCCTCTTCGATCCCTATTTCGCTTAATAGTCCCTTTGAGGATCCCATCTTTGACCTACCCATGCTATTTGAGGATTCCTCCCCTTTTATGATAACCACCATGTTGTTTGATCCAAATAACCAAGTCATCAAACTAAAGCTCGTTTACCCCCAACTCATCGACTGTGACCAATGAGGACCATTAATCGTAGATACATTCAAAAAAAATGAGGCTCTCTTAGAATTAATGGGTCTAAGGGATAATTTACCATATGGAGATTACAAAGTAGGGTTTGACATAGAGTTGGATACACATGCATACTACGGGGAAACAATTGAATCTCTTAGTCGCAAAATTGAATAATGTCTTGATATTTAATTGAAAACCACATTGTGACACTTTTTTATCCCAAAATAGTAAAAATAAAGGATGTATCCAATGGTGAAAACCTCTCTGAGGAACCAAAGGATGTTGGATTCAATCTTCCCCTTAGTGCCATGCATTAAAAGAAATTAGCAGTCCTAGCAAAGAAGTGCAACCTAATAAATTTGGGAACGAAGGAGACCCCACACATTACTTTCTACACCGAGTCACTTTTGATTGAGGAGCAAGAAAACCTAGCAACATTTCTAAAGGAAAGGAAACTGAACTTTGCATGGACTTATGCTGACATGTCAGGCCTTGATCCATAGGTAGTGGTCCATCATCCATTTGTATATCCAGAGGCAAAGCCAACAACATATAAATTGAGAAAGATGCATCTGCAAATCACCCTACTCGTCAAATTTGAGCTACAAAAACTCCTTGTTGCTAGATTCATCCAGACCATTGATTATCCAAAATGGGTTTCTAACTTGATACCTATCTCCAAGCCCACTAGGGGCATCAAAATCTACACCGACTTCATAGACCTGAACAAAGCATGTCTTAAGGATGATTTCCCCCTCCCCAACATAGATATGATTGTAGACCTAACAGTGGGGCATGAAATGCTATCATTAATGGATAGATTTTTCAAGATACAACTAGATCATGATTGCAAAGGGAGACCAACATAAAATAGCTTTCACCTATCCATGGGGCACCTACTGTTGGAATATGATGCCCTTCAAGCTAAAGAATGTTAGAGCTACTTACCAAAGGGCTATGACCTTAATCTTTCACAACATGATCCATAAAATTATGGAAGGCTATGTGGAAGACATATTAGTCAAATCAAGGAAGCGTCAAGACCACTTATCAACACTAGGCCACATCTTCGACAGATTAGAAGAGTACAAAGTAAGGCTCAATCCCAAGAAATGTGTCTTTGGTGTAACTTCAGGAAATATCTCTAGATACATTGTATTAATGAGGGGAATCAAGATTGATCCCGCAAAATTCAAGGCAATCCTCAACATGGAAGCACTGTAGACATTGAAACAATTAAGGGGTTTACAAGGAAGACTTCAATCAATCAGAAGATTCATAGCATAGTTAGCAGATAAAACCATCCCATACTCTCATTTCCTTCACAAGGGAGTGGCCTACAAATGGGATGAGAAATGCAATCAGACATCTAACCAAATCAAAGAGTACTTGCTAACACCACCAGTCCTCATGCCATTGATCTAGAACAAACCATTGATCCTCTACATATCAGCTACAGTGGCAGCTCTTGGTGTTCTTCTAGCACAACATGATGAAACAAGGAAAGAAAGAGCTATCTACTACACAATAGAACCTTGGTGGGACATGAGCTAAACCACACATTCATTGAGAAATCTTTTCTTACAGTAGTGTTTGCTTCGCATAAGTTTAGATACTACATGCTTGCTCATCAAATAAAGCTCATTACTAAGATAGACCCCCTAAAGTATCTACTTTCTAAAGCAACACTTACAAGATGAATGTATAAATGGGTGATGGTATTGATAGAGTATGACATTGAGTATGTGGAACTAAAAGTTATCAAAGGACAAGCCATTCAGATCAATTAGCCAAAGCTCCCATATATGTAGAAAATACACTGGTATTAGAGTTTCAAGATGAGTCAATATTCAAACTGAGTGTCGCAGACCATTGGAAGGTATATTTTGACGAATCATACACACAACATGGGTCAGGAGCAAGAATCCTCTTCATCACACTACAAGGGTATTGTATCCCAAAATCATACATGTTATCTTTCCCTTGCACCAATAACATTGCAGAGCACAAAGCTCTTATCATAGGACTTCAATTGCAATACAATGGAAAATCATGGCACTTAAGGCCAAGGGGGATTCCCAACTGATTATCAATCAAGTCAATGATGAATATCAAACTAAGGATGAAAAACTTACCCCATACAAAAAAATGGTGGAGGATCTCAAAGAGTTCTTCATAACATTTGAGCAGGTACCAAGGGTAAATAACAAAGCAGTTGATGTTATGGCTATGACTGGATATTGCTAGATCTCCTAAGAAATGTCCATAAAAATGAATTCCTTATAGAGCATCTTCTCATACTAGCTTTTGAGGTACTAGAATATAAGTTTTTGTGTGAAATCGTTGGTCTTGGTGATCCTTGGTACCATGATATATTCACTTACTTAAAAATAGGAGTCCTCCACATCGACATTACCCTGAATCTCAAGAAAAAATTCATTAAAAAGTCATCATGCTTAATCATCTTAGGCATCACCCTTTACTATAGGAGTATCAAAGGGACCCTATTATGATGCCTTAACCCCATGGAAGCTTTGATTTCCTTAACCAAGGTACATGATGACATTTGTGGTTCACACTCTAGTGGTATGACCTTGGCCAAGAAATTGCCGAGGACAGGGTACTATTGGCCTACTATGGAGAATGAAGCTCACGACTATGTTAGGAAATGTATGCAATGCCAAAAACATGGGGACCTCATCCATACACCAACTTAGGAGCTCCAACCAATTATCACACCATCACCATTATCACAGTGGGGGCTTGATCTCATTGGGAAAATAACACCGACCTCATCTAAAGGACACAAGTTCATTATCACCACCACATAATACTTCACAAAGTGGGTCGAAGCCATCCCGATGAACTACATTACGGGAAAGAAATTCTCTAAATTCATTATGAATTACCTCATCTACCACTATGGTGTTCCCCAAGCCCTTATCTCAGATAATGGGACACCTTTCAAAAATTAGAATGTGCATGAGCTATGCCAAAAATTCAGTATCCAACATTGCTTCTCCACTCCATATTACCCCCAAGGTAATGGTCAAGCTAAGGCCACAAATAAAACCATTCTAAATATAATGGTCAATGAAGCTGGTCCTAAATAAAATGGTCAATGAAGCTGGTCGTGACTAGCATCTACAGTTAAACCCTACCCTATGGGCCTACTGCACCAGCATCCACACACCTACAGGTGCAACCCCTTTCTCCTTGGTCTACATATCAAAAGCCATCCTGCCTATTAAGTTCGAGCTATGATCCTTGAGAATATCCTTGCATAACCTTATTATTGATGAAGAATACAGGGTGTCATGGTTGAACGAGCTAGATTTGTTAGATGAACATCGCCTAGATGCTTTGAATCACCTACAAGTTTATCAGAACCGTCTAAAGAGGAGCTATAACAAAAAGATCAAAAGTTATTCATTTCAAGTTGAAGAGCTCATTTTGAAGGAAAAATAAAAGAATGTACCAAATCCTGACAACAAAGGAAAATTTGAACCCAATTGGTTAGGACCCTTTATCATTATTGCGAGTTACAAATCAAGAGTGTATTAGTTGTAAACACTTGAAGGTGAGCCCTTGCAAGATCCCATCAATAGCTCCCATCTGAAAAAAATTTATGCCTAAGCTTGCAAGGTAAAAATCTAATACTACAAAAAAAAAAAATTGAAAATAGTAAAAAAAATTCGTCCTCTAGTGAAAACCACTTCAATGGCACTTTGCGCAAGTACCTTGGTGAAAACATGGAAATCATGTGCCTTGTATAAATAAGTACTTTCCATCCACCATCGATTCTTTCGATTGTTCCACATCACTTTCCATCGCATTTACTCATTGCATTTCCATCATTCCTTCCATCACCCATCCGCATCTGTATCATAGCTTGATCCTGCATCGGTATCATGTTCCATGCTAAAACTACTTGGCACATTCTTAAGTTCAATTTGTCCTGCCTATATCGAGGTAGTCTATCACACCACGTTGGGGGAATTCCCTATACTTGCATCAAATTAGATTCATATATATCCTTAAAATCTTCCATAAAATTGAGAAAATCCAAAAAACATTAAAAAAACCAAGAAAATCCAAAAACATCCAAAACATGTCACAAATCTAAAAATAGGTCGAAAATAGAAAAAATAAAAAACATAGTCATCATGTCGAGCTACATTGTCTTTGAGCTTGAACGCAGGCAAGGCTAATCATTGATTAGCCCTCGAGGCATTATGTCAATCCTTAGGATTTCGTCATAATAAACTGACAACCCAACATTATTCATAATTCATCAATAAACGAGTATGTGTCAGTCGAACTACATGGTCTTTGCATGTATAACGTAGATAAGGCTAATATTTGATCACCCCTCGAGGCCCTTAGGATAGGTCCTTAGATTAGGTTCTTGGTCAAAATATCAGAAAACACATAAACATTTGGAAATTTTGAAAATAAAAACATTTGTAAAACATCGCAAAAATCCCAAAATAGCCTCAAAATATTTCAAAATACTAAAAACATTAAAAAAACCCAAAACCAGTCATCGCATTTCAATGTTCAACTGCAATACACATCCACTCACAATAATCAATCATCATCTCCACCCTTTGGAAAAACAAGTGGAAACAACTATAGCAAATTGAAAGTGTAAACTTAAACGTCAAGGTCTTAAGTCTAGGTCAATAAGTAAACAAGTTGGTCAACTCTTGGTATCAATAGCCCATCATTCTGTTAGTCTCAAAATCATCTGAGAACTTCATGTCCTAGGATATGTCTTTCCTACAATGGGCATCTACATTAGACATCACCTTAGTTTAGTCTTAGCTAGAGGTATGAGGAGCATTGACTTGTTTGCGTACTTGATCTTTCCTTTTGATTTATCTTATTGCACTCATTCCAATGATCTCTCGATGATGTCTAATCAAAACAATTTAGAGAGAAAGGAATGGGGAATTGATCATTATCCTTTGTTTGTTGTGTTTGTTGGATGTTCTTATAATATAACTAGGTGATACTTGCTTTGGTAGGTGTGTATGGAAGAGTTTTTGAACAATTTGTTGACTATTACATTTGGAGGTTTTTCCTTTCTATGTTTTGGTCTGAGGTGTTTGAAATGTCTGAAGTACATCCTAACAAGGTTTTGTATGTCAGGTGTGAACAAGGATACTCCTATCTATTTGTTGAGTCAAATTCCATCGCACTAGATACCATGCAATCATGGTTGTCAGTACCTTTATGCATCGTGTGATCTATGTGTGTTATCAAACATAAGGAAAGTTGTGTCATTTATATCCCTAATACCTTGATAAGCAAATCATCATCACTCATAATCATATCTAATAAAGTCTCGATGAATCATGGACTTGTTGGACTTCTACATCTTCTCAAAATCAAGGGTTGATCCCTTTCATTCTTCTATCCTCTTCCACGCTAACATGCTATCATGACATTCACCAAAAATCTACCTGCATTCATAAAACACCAACATACCCATCTTGCATACTCATACATATCATCATAATAGGAGACATCATCCATCTCACATGTATTGCATCATCATTTAAGTTGTTTAGGATAATATATAGATTTGTTATTCTAAGCATCTTAAAACCATCTCATTTGCATCTTCATCATAATATAGATTTGTTAGTCTAACCTTCTCATTTCACCATCTTGAACCTCTTTTCATGAGCTCGACCTAAAAATCAAGATTTTCACCCGATCTCTCAAGGGGGCAGTGTACCAACGTAATCCCTTCCACTAGGGCAACAGTGGGGCATTAAAAAAAAAGGAATTTTTTTGAATTTTGATCACGTTAATGTTATTCTTTGAACCAACACAATTGGTTCATTTCTTCAAAGAGGGGAAAAATGTAGACACTCAGATTATCAAAATCTTCTATTAATCAAATAAAGAAATTTATTAGATTAATTCACTAATGTTCATCTAATTTAATTAAATAAATCAAATTATTTAATTAAATCCCCTAAAGTCCTTTCATTTGATTTAATAAATCAAATTATTCAAATCAAATGTCATAAACTCCTAATCCCTTCAAGTTGATTATTTCTGAATTAATTAACTCCTAATCATCATTACCCATTCTCTAGCTTTTGACTCAACCTTGGTCGAACTAAACCCTGATCAACTAACCAACTTGCACATGAAAATAATTTCATTTAATTAACTAATTAACCTATTTTCCCTCACAAAGGCATATTCTTTGAGAATATTCATTCAATAACTCCACTTATTTGACTTTCTTACCCAAATATTAATGCCTCTTACAAAGGCATTAATCTCTCTTACATCCTCACCCACATTCTCTTACACTCTCAACCATATGCATTAATCTCTCTTACATCCTCTTTACTCTACACATTCCCCAAAATGTGCTCCATCCTCATCCAATAGAATCATGACAAGTGTCCCAATCCTATTGGCTCCATTTTTATCCCACATTCCTCCAATCTCATCATTCTTCAACCCTTCAACCCTATTTATAGAGGGCTTCTCTATGAATAATGGCTCCACTTCTTTATGCAAAGTCATTATCCTCCAATTTCTATCATTATCTCTTAGGGCAATTGGACTTCATCACATTTTGGAAGCTTTATCAAAGGGGGTGGAAAAGGCTATTTTTTCCACATCAAAGGAGCACCACTCTCACTATGGGATAGAGTTTGAATATGGTTGTATATGCTTTCATTAGCTTCTTTGTTTTCTTATTCCCTTGTTTGCATATCTAGCATGATCAAATATCTCATAGGAATGCTTTATTTGGTTTCCTTAATTTGACTAATAATGCTAATATTTGTCATTGTTTGAGTTAATGTAGATTTCTTGTTCACACAGACAAGCATCAATAAGCAGAGAAAAGAGACGTGAAACATAAAGAAAAAATAGAAGGGTTTATTGAAAGAGAAACCACGATAAGAATTATTACTTGATTATTGAATTTTAGCCGATATTAAATCTTGTCTCCATACACAACATTGTTCTAGGCATAACTTGAAAATACATGCCTCATTGAAGGGTTCTCAATTCCATAGTAGAGATAAAAGGATTAACCATTTGAGAATATCTAATCAAGTAAATAAACAAAACATTCCTATAACTAAACAAAATCTACTCGGTTGATAGGTTTTGTTGTGTAAGTCAACTTGCAATGATTCTTGAGGTCTAGAGTTGCATTTGGAAACAACTTATCTGCACCCATTCCAGTTCCAAACAAGGTTAGGAGAAAAAAGTACGACCATAACATAGTTGCAGAGAAGAAAAAGAGTGCACAAACCATATGCTATAATAGACTCGATGCCAACAAAGACAAAGAGAAGTGTGAAAATTAACTCAGCTAGATAAGCCTTGAATGCCACTTTGTATCATTGGAAGTAGCTAGCTATGAATTATAGATGAAAAAAAATCATGATAAATTACAAATGAAAATTGAAGTTTGAATATATCCACATGATACAACTGTTAAACATATTTTTCATGCAATTATATTCACATGCATCATTTATATGTCATATGCCATTCTACTAATAGTTTAATAGTTTAATAATTTGAATGAGAGTTAGTGAATAATTTGAATGAGATTCTCAGATGAGTTTTTATGTACACAGATTTTGTACAAATGGAATGCCATTGTAAACAACTCTTGACATAATAAATTTTTTATTTGTAAAAAAATTAATTAAAGTGATTTAGTTAGACACATATACATTTCTAAAGTCTATGTGTCTTGAAAGGAAAGAAAAGGAAAGGTCCTTTATAGTCCACGATACTAGGTTATTTGTTTTTGAGCCATATACTTTGTAGTACCTATGGGAACACATAGCATATATTGTTACAAGTGACAATTGGCATGCATGTATGTATTTCATATGTTACCAAGTCCATGTATTCAATAATGATCACGAGAAAAAAACAACTACCTCCTATGTAAGAAAATCCTTAATATAATAAAAATTTGATATGACCTAATTGAATGTATGTTCTTGGAAAATAATAGTCCTCATTTTTATGATTTTTTTGTCTCACTCAGTTGTAAAAGGATTCTCTTAGGCTCTCAGGATTGACTACTTTGAGACTTTTGCATCAGTTGCTATGATGAATTCTATCCAACTTGTCCTTGATATAGTTGTAACCATTGTTGGGAAGTTCATTTACTTGAATCATAAAAGACCCAACATTTCATATATTATGGGCATGGTCTCTCCATTCATGCAGGAGCCACATGAGTTGCATTGGAAACCAGTTAAGCTTTCCTCCACTATATCTAGGGTACTCATAATTATTGGATTCAAAATTTAATGAGCATGGATATTCAATTGGTGGGACATATAGATTCAAATTGGGTAGATTATTCTCAAGATCACAAGTCTACTTTATGGTATTGCTTCTCACTAGGTTTTGATCGAATTTGTTAGTCAAGCAAGAAGTAGTCTACAATTACTCTTTCATCAAAATAGGCTGAGTATTGAGGGGTAGTTAATGCCATCATTGAGTCTATTTGGATTAAAAATATTCTCACTTAGTTTCTCATTCCATTTCAAAATCCTACAATCATCTTTTGTGATAATCAAAGTTCCATACAAATCTCAAGGAATCTAGTTCATTGTCAAAGGACTAAACACATTGAGATTCATATGCACTACATTCAAAAGCTAATTTAGGAAGGAATAATTGATCTTATGTATTATTCTACATCAAAGTAGACTATGGACATCTTCACCAAACCCTTTGAATAGAAATAAATTTCCTTCATTTGCAAGCTTTGATGGGGGTGCGACAAGTGTCTACTTTAGGAAGGGATTTTTAGTCCATTTTCTCTCTCTCTACTTTGGGGGTATTTTCTCCCTCTATTTAGGGGGGTTATTCCTCTTATGGGGGGACTTCTTTTTTTGTGGGTATCTCATCAAGCTTCATTTTTTGAGACCCATCTTTTCACCCACCTTAGCTATGCTTAAGGGGGGGTTGTTAGTGTAGGTTTTTTATTTTCCTTATGTTAGGGCTTTTTCTTTTTTCCTACACATATCAATTAAGCTTGATTAGGTTTATTAGGTGTGGTTAATATGAGGACACATGGTGAAGTGAATTAGCTACATGTGTCACTCTCTCCTGCACATGGGTAGTTGAGTTATACACCCTCTTTTGGCTTGTTGTGCCACCTCTCATAACCACTATTATGTCCTTACCTGAGTAGGCTATGGGGTAGTTGGGTTTCTCACCCTCTTTTGGATTTATGTTTTGCCTCTCATAACCTCTCTTTTCTCTTCACCTAAGGAGCTTATGCCACATGTTTTGGCATTTAAAAAGTAGGTAAAAACCTCCCATCTTTTATGGGTAGTAGGAGTTAATGCACCTCTTGGATGTATCTACTTTATTTTTTCTATATATACGACACTCTACTCTCACCTTCACTAATTTTGTGATAGATCGATGAGAGTATCAAGAGTATTTTCAAATTTCTCTTGCTTCATCTTCGATTTCTCTCTTTTAGATTTATTTCTCCATCCCACTATTTTGATATTCAATCATTTGTCGAATACAATGCATATGATTTGCAACTGACATCGGATCCTAGCTCGATTCTTTCTTCTCAAAGAATCTAAAAAAGGATTATTATCATTTTTTATAAATACATTATCATATATACATGAATTTATTAACTAGTATAGAAGATGTTATTGTATACTTTTAGATAAATTGTGAGATTCTATGTAAATTAGATGATAATCTGCTTACAATTATTTCGTGATGGGGAGGTAAGACCTTTTGTCCCCTATATCACCTAAATTGAGTGGATTTGGAGAATTATGTTGGTGACATGGATTAGCTTCCCTAGTTGACTATTTGGTAAATGTTATTACCTTTGAAATATTATTTGAATTAATTCCAATTAAATATTTGTCTTTTGGATATTTTATCCTTCTTTTTGAATGTCAAGATATCATAGTGAGATGATTGGGACATTTTGTGTTATAGGCATTGATTGTTGTTGGTTTATATAATCAAATATTATGATTCTATTTAAAATTGTATATGTTGAAATCTAATGTATTAATATAATTTATTCGATAACCTAAGAGATAAGTGTAGACATGTTCCATTTATGGGATCTCAGAGAAGGTAGGTTTTTCTACCTATGAAAAGGATGCTATGACCATAGCTTGAGATCAAGAATAAGTGCATTGGTTTATTTGATTTACATTCTCTTCTATAATATGTTATCAATCTATATGTATATTAGATATATGTTGCACAAGCATATACATATGCTAGATTATTTGAGATTCATATAGAGCACCAAATTCCTTCATGCATGATGGCTTTATATTACTAGATCCTTTGTGATGGGTCAAGCTTCTCTAGTGGAGTAGCACGAGGAAGCTTAATGCTTCATGGAAATGTGAATATCACCTCAAAAATGCTCTCTCTCTTGTAAATTTTGAGTATGGCTTGAGGATGTGTGAACTAGTAATTATAAATGTAAAACAAATTGAGTTTTATAATCATTCTTGAATATTGAAAATAGATTTTTTTTTTCTAATTGTAAATAAATAGAGAATTCTTTTATATATGTTCTTATAAAATTAGTCAAATTTATGACTTTTTGAATTTTAGATAAAATGTATTATGCTCATTTTAGTAAATTAATTGTCATGTTCCATATATTATCAAATGAGTACTTGTTATAATAAGTTGGGAAATTTTACATTAAAATTTCCTCCTTATGCAACTTGACTAAATGTTCCTAAAACAGTACACAAGACCAATGTGGGATGATCAAACAATAATGTGTTCCACTCATGGGATAGAGAAAAATGAGTCAAAGATGCCAAAATCATAAAATACTTCAAATGAAGGACCTTCATTCAAAGGTGATGCCATCTTGACCTTCAAATGAATGATCTTCATTTGAAAGTGATTTCATCATCATCGCCTTTGAAATGTTTATAAAAGAGACATTTATACAAAGGACCTTTGAATGAAGGTAAACTTTTCATTTGAAAGTCCTTTAATGCTATCTTATTGTAGCTCACAAAGTTTTCATAATTTTATTTTGAAGGAAGGGTTAGACCATCAAAGGGAGTCACCATGACATGAAATTTTGCAATATTGTAGGTCTCATTACATTTTTTTTGAAAAGTATAATTTATAATATATTTTATTTAATCATGATATATATATTTTTATTTTTAGTGACCATAGTTTTTTACCAAATTTAAGGATCACTATTTGATGCACATGGAAAAATAGGAAATCATAGAAAAAATTCAATATATACAAAAAAATATGTTATAGAATAAACTCACTTTATATTATAGCTAATTTGTGAATTAAAATAATTGATAATAAATAAAATATAAAAAATTATGAAAAAACATGCATGCACTAGATATTAGTGTTTGTGATTTATATTTTAAAAATTATGACAACTTATTTATAATAAAAGTTTTGCATTATGAAATAAATGTCGCTCATTGATTATACTATAAAGTATAAAAACCAAGCTATCAAAAATATTTTTAAAATAACATAGACTATATATTTTAAATTTTTAAATATATATATTTAGAACCTAGACATAAAATTTAGAAAACCACTAGTTCATTTCATCTTTAAATTCTTCATGGTTTACTTTCTATAAGTGACAAAAAGTGAAATTTTGGTTAAATGTTGGTTTGAATGTTTAACTTAGACCAAAAAGTGGGACATACTATTATGGGATTAGCTTGTAGCATCTAAAGTTGCAAAAGGATCTAATATACTTGAGATTTATCATATCTCAAAATGGATTGATAATGAGTCTAGAGAAAGTGGGGGTAATTGTTGATGGGCTAGTACTATAAAATACCACAATAGTCAAAAGCTTCCATTGATTGGAAATTTTTTACCATAAATTTATATAAAAAAATTAGTGGGATATGCATGCCACTAACATATTACATCTAAAGCAATGAATTTGACAAGACAATAATTGCAAGAAAAATATTTTACTTGCTAAAGGAGAAGGTGATGAAGGTCTCAATGTTGGCACTTCCAAACTTTGAGAAGATTTTCCAAGGGGACTGTGACATCAATCATAAGGTTATATTAGTGTTGTTTTGAGTCAAATGATAAACCCATTATATATTTTACTGATAAAATGAATTAATTTAAGCAAAAGTATTCAATTTATGATAAAAGAGTTTTGTATAATTGTTCAAGCCTTGCAAAAATGAAGGCATTACTTGTTTCCAAATGATTTTATTTAATATATTGATCGCCAAGCATTAACTTTTATTAATAGACAAGTAGATTATGAAGTGGCCACAATACTTGAAAGTGTTTTCATTTGTTCTAAAGCATAGTGTTGGTGCAACCAATAAGGTTGCAAATTCCTTGAGAAAAACATAGGCATTATTGACTACCATGACAATAGAGTTGGTAGGGATGGAAATGATGGAAGGTATGTATGCCATAAACCTAAATTGTGTAGATACACAAAAGAGTTGTATGGAGCCTTAGATTAGATGTAAGGATTTTTAGAGGATCACATTTTTCATAGGAAGGATATTTATTTATAAGGTAGATGTGTATCCTTAGATTAGAGGTAAGGATTTTTAGAGGATCACTTTGCCTCTTAAGATTGACTAATTCATTTCAAAAGCTTTGCAAGAGAACCTTTATCTCTTGGAGTTCAAGACATTGGGTTGGTACAACCTTTGTTTGGGAAAACACTTGATAACCCAAGGCTAGTGCAATAGGTACAACAACTATAGGAGGTATTTGTAGGGGTATAGGTGATTGTATCTTAGGAAAAAATAGAATTGGACACCTTAGTGAAATTTTTCCAGCTTGTATAAGGCTATTATTTTCCCTTATTATACTTTCATAAGTATGAGGAAGTGTACTTCCTCCCATTGATTGAATCATCACTTAAATGTAATTGTTTACAGCTTTAAGAAAATACAAGAAAACATAATCAGTTGGAGGCCTTATTGTTTGAGGAATT
>VDFB02013902.1:0-22373 GCA_007258455.2 Sequoia sempervirens | reverse complement strand
TTGGTGAGTTTTCTTTTTTGTTGTGTCTACTTGCCTTGCCCGTACAAGTTCTTGGGTTGTTGGGTTTCTTTATGTTGGTTTGCTTCACAAAGATAATTTTTTCTCTCCATATCCACCAAGGGTATGTGTCCCTAAGCATGAGTGACTAGTAGAGCTCCTAAAATTTTACAAAATTTGAGTTGGTTGTGTGCCTTGTAATGATCTGTTGCATTTATGTACAAGGCGGGGGTTAGGGTTTTAGTTGTAAAGTCTCTCTTGCATGTTCGAGGTTTTAAGATTTGAAGTTAATCTTCTATTGACCTATATTACTTGGTTCCCATCCATCTAAGTCACAACTTGAGCCTTTCGAGTCATGTTTTCACCAGCCTTGTTTTAAGTTCATTGGTTACCTTTTTCTCCTCATCATTTTAATATTTCTTATAATTGGGTGGGAAACATTTCATGGTGAAATATGTCAGCCTCATGTTTTTTTCCTAAGGGTTCGATCCTCATTAACATGGAGTGGCCCCTCTTTAAAAACATCTTATTTGCACATGGGAGTTCATATACACTTAAATTACCATGTTCATCGATGAAGTTCTCTTCACTGGCAGGTTCTCATCTATAACAAGCGATGGGTTACATTTTCCTTTTATATCACTTATTGCCAAAGTTCTTTAAACCTTCAGCTTCACTTTTGTGATGAGCAATGTGTATGGCTGTGTGTTACATCACCCCATTGCTGAAATATTTTAGAACTTTTTCTAGCTTCAACGACAAGCGATGGAAGGAGCATAGAATAAGTAGTGTGGTGGCCACGTGTCATATTCATATTTCATCACTACCTTTTCCCATCATTGAAATTTTTTCCTATTTCAAGTTTAGTTCTATGACATGAAAAGGTTTGGGTTGGTCAAATGCATCACCAGGAGGAGCCCATTGCTGAAACTTCTAAGCATTTCTCCCACTCTTCTGCGATGAGCAAAAGGGCCCGTGTTTTATTATGTTTTAGTGGATGGCTACGTGGCATGTTCTCAAGATCTCCTTGCTACTTTAAATATTTTTTTTTAAAAGAATGGGTGATGCTTAAAGGGGACCACTAATTATGTTTTAAAACTAGAGGATCAATGGTTGGGATTCAATCCAAAATGACTATCCATTAGTTTGCTCACATGAATGACCCATCAACCATTAATGGTGAATGCACTTCAATAATGAGATACTAAAAATATTGTATGGTATATTCTTTGAGTAATTATAGTTGGCACGAACATGGGAATTCATTGAGTCGAGAAGTAGTAGTAGTAAAACACTACATAGAGCTAAGTTTGAAGAGCAACTAGTTCACTCCCAAGTAAGTTAATCTTCTAGCTCCTGAATCAGTTTGTTTACTGGGTGGTTTGGAAATGTTATAAGTGGTTGGGGTTATTGTGCTTAAAGGAAATAATTTTATCTACTAAAGGTGAATTTTAATTTTTGTTCTTAAAGTTTGGGGTAAGAAGGATAGAATTGTTGGTTTCATTGTAAACCTTATGGTTTTAAGCTACTTAGGGTGATTTCTCAGTATCTTGAAAACACTAGTTTCATTGCTAAGTAATAATGAGTCAACCTAGTGGGTCTAGAGCTAAAACTAATAGAAAACCTGCACAGAAATGGGTTAGCAAACCTAAACCTTATAGCAACCAACCTTAGCCTAATGAAACAAGTACACCCAAAAGGTAAAGGACTATTAAGAAAGATTGTCCTACGTTTATGGAAGAGCCCCCTCAGGAACTAGAGTAGGAAATAAAGAAGAAAGTAGGGAAGAGAAAGAATGGTGATGGAATTCTAACTCCTCATTTTGAGGAAGCTACTTCTATAATCTATGATATTGTGGTGCCAAAAAGTGGTTGGGACCTATTTTACTATGCTTTCAAATGAAGAGAAGTCAATCACCAAAACTGCAACATATGGGTATGCCACATAGGAAAATTGGTGTGCTCGAATGTATTTATGGAGGTAGACTTGATGTTAGCATTGGCCAGATGTTATGACCCAAATGACAAAAAAATAAAAAGGTTTCCTTATCTTTTTCCCATGCTGGAGATTTCAACTAGTTAGATAATTGAGGCTTTCTAGTTGAATCCATCTTCCTCTGAACCCATTAATTTTTTGCAAATTATACAATGAATATGAGAAGAATAAAATTTGGTGCATAAAGAGTGTGTTACCTACTCAAAAGAGGCCTTACTTGAAGATGAATGGTGTACCTTTTGTTTCTTTTGAGGTGGAACCTTTTGATTGTGTTGAATTTGAAGACTATTTCAAGAATACTTATTATGCTATCTGTCAAGTTTTGCATAAAGAGTATGATATTAAGATGGACATTGCCTTGATGACTTTGGAAATTGATATTTAGCAAAAATATCAAAATAGGGTTTGGGATTATGCCACTTACATTGTTGAAAACTTGCATGAGTATCTAGTAATGTTGAAGGATGTGACTCGTCTTCTGTCCTATAGGCATTGTTCTTTATTGATGCATCTATTACTATAGAAAAGTAGGAAGTTGATGAGGAATTATATAAAATTTAGAGAGTTTGATGACAATGACAATGAATCACTAGTAAAGATGTGGACACATATTTGGGATGTACATTGTCCACACTTTGATTATAACATGTTTTGTAATATTTTCAAGTTCTTGGTGCTCAAATAGCTAGGTTTGAAACCTATGCAAAGGATTTCACAAGTTGTCAAGGAGATGATAAGTCCACTAGAACATGAATAGGACACCAAGCACCAATTCAGTTGGGAGGATTGGTATATGTATACCAACTACACCAAAATTAGGATATATCAACCTCAGTACCACGTCAATAATTGCCCATTTATGTGTCAAATAGGAAAACTTTCATGGAAGTAATGTGGAAAATGGATTCCATGGATAAAGAGTATTTTAGAGGTACAAAGATAGCTTCTCTTGTGAATCTTGATGTGCAGTTTGCATACTTGAATTATACTTCAAAGGAAGGAATTGAGAGGTTTGGTTCCCTTCTAAAAAATTACAGGTTGAACCAAGATGTTTGTAGGTTTAGTGATCCCGAATGGATATTCTTAGCTCAAAGAAAAGCTAGGTCATTGGGAACAAGAGCTCATCAACTTTATTTTCAAGAAGATGTAATTAGGAATTTATCTACCAATGAGGAATTCAATGCAAGAAAGGGTGCATGGAGAAAGATATGTACAATAGAGGAAAAAATAATAAAGGATAATGCTTTGCATGCCATCCCTTATTTAGAAGTGGAAGACAAGTTTGAAAAGGAAAAATTGATGCTTAGTGATTTCAGTGATAGGAGTTTCTTTGAGAAGGTGAAGCAGGTTGAGATTGAGGCTAAAGTTGCTAATTAGAGAAAATTGTAATGTTTAGACAAGGAGTTAACTGGCTCAATCTTTTTTTCCAAGCATACATGTAAGATCAAGTAAGACTAGTGGACAACCTATTATAGCCCCATTAGTGGATTACCCAGAAAGTGAGCATATTGGGGGAGGCTTAGCTCCCAGAGGAATAGTGAACACAACCCAGTGGAGTAGGAAGTGGATTAAGATTTCCCTAAAGAGAGAAATGATGCATTAAACATTATGGTTCCACGTAGTAGGGTTATGAAATGGGTATATGATGAAGCTAAGGATGATGATTTCAGGATAAAAGCTTGTGCTAATTTTATGTGTGATGATGCTTTTATCAAGTCTAAGGAATTTAGGGAATTTGGCATCCATGTCAAAAGTGTTGACATCAAAAGAAGGATTGAGAAAGTGGAAATTTTACCCTTCTTTGGAAGAAGAAGTTGAGAAAGAAGAAGAGGATAAAATAAAACAAGAAATAGCTAATATGTCATTAGAAGAGGAAATGGCACTATGAAAGGAAGTGGTTCCCTTTTTCTACCTGGTTGTAACATTTCATCAGCCATTGCATTAAATGTAGTTAGAAAAGACCCTTATGCTTCTGTTTCTAAGGAAGCTTTTGACAACAAGATCTTTGGTTTAGGTTTCAGTTCCCATATGCATACATTGGTTGTTTGGTCTATGACTCCTAACATAGGAAAACCTAATGTCATATAATTTGTAGAGAAGGAAATTGGAGCAATGATTGTCAAGAGAGCAACATAGATGACAACTACTATAGCTACACAACTGACAATGCACTATACAATGTTGACTATGGACACTGCTCAAATCACAGAGGCCAACTACCAGAAGTTTCTAGAAAAATACAATAAGTTGATGGATGAGTATAATAAAAACTTACTACTGCACAAAGAGGTTTACCATCCCCAACCATCTCTACTTCAAATTTGTCCAGTTAAGAGAGAGAAACCTTATCCCTCAGGATTCAAGATTTGAATCAAGCCCTAGAAGTAGAAAAGGAACACACAAAGAAGGAGAAATTGGAAAGCATCAAAGTCTCCATTGATATTTTTGAACATGTGTTGAAACATAGAAATTTGATGGTTGGATCAGGCTAAAGATATGTTGAGTGAAGTTGATTACTCTGTGCTAAATTCCCATATTGACAATATGGCTAGAGTTGAAATGAGGATGGAAGTATTTTTTAGGGAGGCTAGAGCATTGACTGATGCTAGGTACACACAACATAATGAGAAAGTGCATATTTTTTTGAATACACAACAACCCACTCATGATGAATATAATTCATGGTTAGAGAAGTTTATTGAATAATTTTTTGTGCATTAATTATAAGTAATCTAGTGAGTAATGGATTGAAGAAGAATAATACATAGCCTAGAAATAGTACATATTAGGCTTTGGTTGAAGTATTGTAGAATATTTTTCTCTTCTTATCAAAATGGTTGATGACACAAGTGATGATCTGGATGAATTAGTCACTTGATTTCTATTGCTTTTGTGCTCTTTCTCTATTGACTTGGCATAGACATGCTTTATTTTGGTTGATAAGGAGGAATTTATAAGGCAATTATAACACATGAAAGTGCCTTTTGGAAGGAAGGTCTATCTTCTTCGGTGAGTGGAAGCATTTTAGTCTCATACTCTTTCCCTCCAATTGAAAGTGTAAATATAATTGCAAAGGGAATTTTTGTCATGGCATTCAAATGAGAATACGACAAGTGTACTTTTGGCCTAAAGCTTATTTTTTCTCCCCTGTTCTTATAAAAGGGAATTCAGGGCCATTAATGTGGGTCTTTTGTTGAATTCTAGATCTGAATTATGCAAATGGTGAACATGTACAAAGAGAACAATTTTGAGGTCTTTATCTTAAGCTTTGAGTCTAGTTAGTGAATTTTGTCAATTGTATGGTTTCTAAGCATATCTAAATGATAATGCAAATCTTTGGAGTCTATCGTCTCTCCAACTTTACTTTATATCTAAATTATTAATAAAAACTCTCATCAAGGATCATTTCATTAATCTTCATTCTCATTACAGTTTGATGTATGTTTTTATTTTAGCTCTGGTTGAAGGGGTCAATTAAAATGCTTTGATCAAATCATAAATTTGTATACAATTTTATTGGATCTAATAGGTAGTCATAGAATTTGATTATTAATTTGTGAATTGTAAAGTAATCTCACATAGATCATAGATGTTTAGGATTTAATTTATCTTATAGATCAATTTGCTTTGACTCCTAGCCCACAGATATGGCACTGATCTTAAGTATTGTATGTATTCTCCATGGTTCCAATTATCCAATTTGAGAACAACATTCATAAATAATATTTAATTGATCTACCTTTTGTTGTGGTTAGTGTTGTATTGTAATTTATCAGCTTTAGGTGTTTAATTATTTGAAGGAAGTGCCAATTTCTTGAAGGATTTCATCTACTTAGCTTCTGATGGGAATATATGTGCTTCCTTATACAATGTATCACTTAATTGTTTAGAAGTGTTATAAGATATACATTGTGGGATCCCTCTTGAGTCTTGTAGAGCTTGAAGTGCAGGAGAAGAAGAATTATAGCTTCATCTCATTTGTTGGCCAATTATCTCTCAAGTATTCAAGAATTGAGTTTGGCAATCTCATAGGTATTTGGTGAGATCTGATTGGTTCTTAAAAAAACACCAACACAACTATTCCCTTAACCCTTGAGCTAAGATATGATGGGACCAATATTTTTATGTGAAATTGATATATAAGAAAGATGGCTCACTTGAAGACATTTTTTATCTCATTTCAGACCTTTGGACAAGAAATTAGGGCAACGAGAAAGCTATAAATTGAAATGACCCAAAATCTTGCATCTACTCCACTTATGAATTATACATTTTTGTGTAACCCTATACAAAATTGTGTCCTTCAAGAATTTAATTACACCATACAAAACCAAAATATCTTAAACTACTTTTTCTTGTACGTGGAACAACACTGATTAGAAAGTGTACCTTTGTCTACCAAAATAAAAAAAATTATCAGCTTGGTCTAGAATACATAGAAAATAAAACTGACCTGATTTAAAATTGACATGAATGTTCTTTCTCTCTATCATAAACCAACTTCCCTCCTAATTTTTCTCCTTCACCATTTACCATTGTATACTTTGTTCCACAAGTGGTCGACAAAAACAAAAGCCATTTGACCAATAAACATGCCTTCACAACTTTATAATAATCACATTTTAGAGAACATACACACCATTTACTTGTTTTTGAGTTTAATAAAGATGAAGATAGCTTTGGTAGTTTCTTCCCTCCTACTCTTGTTTCTTCCTACATTGCCTTGTTTCCATTCCTCTTCTGAACAAGAAAATTTGTTAGCTTTTAAGCATTCACTCTCCAGTGACCCTCACAATTCCTAGCTTTTAAGCATTTCCTCTCCGATGACCCTCATAATTCCTTTTGCAATTGGATTGGGATTGTTTACAATTCTTTCCATCAACATGTATTTTCTTTGAATCTTACTGGTATGTCTTTACTCAAACGAATCTCTCCTTTCCATGGTGGTATTCCAACTGAATTGGGTATGCTTACTCATCTTAAAATAATTTCTTTGGGGAAACAACCTCACAAGCACAATCGCACCCTCCTTATGAAGCCTATTCTCTTTAATCAACTTGGGGTTGGTTGACAAAAAATTCCATGGTGGTACTCCAATTGAGTTAGGCATGCTTAATCAAATCAAAAGTCTTCATCTTCCACAAAACAACCTCATAGGCATAATCCCACCCTCCCTAGGAAACCTATCTTCTTTAACTCAATTATTTTTGGATGAAAACAAACACTATGGTAGTATTCATATTGAATTGGAGAAGCTTTCTCAACTCAAAGTACTTTGTATTAACAGAAACAACTTGATAGGAACAATCCCACGTTCCGTAGGAAACTTGTCCTCTTTAACAGTATTATCTTTACTAATAAATAGACTCCATGTTGATATTTATATTGAACCTGGTATGCTCACTCAACTTAGAAAATTTTATCTTAATAAGACTATCTTGATGGGAATGATTCCATTTTAAGTTTGGAAAACTATAAAAGTTACAAAATTGAATTCAAGGGAAAAACAACTCATTGGAGAATCCCAAGCTCTAGATAGTCTTGATGGGTAAAAGTACAAAGTTGTGTCACACTTTTGGCCAACTTATCTACACAAGTGAATTTAAGTATTTCTAACTAAAAATCAATTTTGGTCAAAAATATGATCTATTAAAACTTATTCTAGTTAAGTTAGATATTTCCATAACTTTTCCAGCTAAAATTGTTTCCTAAATGCATATGTAGCACCACTTTTAGGCTATTTTACCAAAAAAATTAAATCATTTTAAAAAATTGATGTTTCAATAACTCCTACTATTGTAAATAACCTTTTTTAAATATAAAAATACCCTTTTATAGATCCACAAGTGTAGTTTTCATATATATATATATATATATATATATATATAGTTTAATTATTATTTATATTTAATTTTTTACTTTTACTGAAAGTAGGTTATTAGCACAAAATATTAGGTTGTTTACCATGCGAAGAAAAAATATTAAAACTTACTACAGAAATTGAAAAAATATGATGCACTAGACAAATATCTATATCATGATGGTATAATTCTTTTGTATTTTACCTAAATATTTAATATGAAAGTTGACATCAAATGGAAACAACTATGTTTTAATACACAAACCTTTTAATATTTATTTTTAAAAATATATTTATCAAAATTGGAAAAAAAAATTCATGCACTAAAGTTTCAAGTTAAAAATAGACAAAAAAAAATTAAAGAAAAAAATTACCATAAAAATATTGATGTCTCATGTAACTTTAATTTTAAACATTTTATCAATAACTAAATTATAGTGTCAACTTATTCAAAGCTAATTTAAAATATTTTTTAATTTAAAAAAATACAAACATAAAATATACTAAAAAATACATATTTTACTAATTTACATCATTTCAAAATTCAAAACATATATGCCACTTTTCAATGATTCAAGTTTAAAAGTTGGATCAGTGTTGGTTACATTTCCTTTATAAAGTTGTTAGAGTAAAATAATTAATTAATTTTACTCTCCTCTTAAGATTTCACTTTATGCATATATTAGTCATTTAATAATTAATATTTAATTATTAAATGCTCTCCTTTAGGGTTAGGTTTTCCTTTTTGGTGTTGATCTCCTTTTTAAGGATTGATCTCTTGTATTGTAATTACTTCTTGATTCATTTTTTTCTCTGATAATAGATCTTTTCACTTTGTCAGAGCCAAAACCCTTGTCTTCGTTCTCTCTCTTTCTCTGTGACAGGTTTCTTGCATGCAGGTTTCTTTGGGTTCTGTGGATTTGTATTTCTCAAATCCTACATGGTATCAGAGCCAGATCTGCTGCAGCCTGTTCAGCCTTTTGAAAGTTTTGAGATCCAGGTTTTGGAAGCTTCAGATCTGCGTTTGTCTTCTGTGTTTTATTTTGGAATAGGGGGGGTACTTTTTTTTGGTGCACTTTGAGCCTAAACGGACCTCACCGTTGAGCTCGCAGCGCCCAAAAACCCCTATTTTCATATAAAACACGTCCAATTCGGACACAGTTTCTCCAGAAGGCAAAAATTTTTTGCCCCAAGGCCGTACGGCCCCAGGGCACGAGGATCGAGGCGAAAAATTAAAAAAAAAATCAAAAAAATTAAAAAAACGCAGTTTTTTTAAAACATTTTGGGCGCCGCCCGTTCAAAAGGCAGCGCCGCCGGCTCTCAGCCCGGCGGCCACCGCCCGGCCACCGCCGCCGGCGGTAACCACCGGCCGCGGCCCCCAGCGGCGACCGCCAGCAGACCGCCGGCAGACTGCCAGCGGTTAACCGCCAGCCACCAGCGCGCGGCCAGAGAGCCGCCCGAGCTCCGCCCTCCACCAGTCTGCCACCAGGGCGCCACCAGGCCCCTGTTTGAAATTTTTTTTAACCTCTTTCAGTAAATCGGGGATAAATCGGGCGTCCGAGCTCCGTTTTTCGAAAACAAACAGGCGTTGGAAAGCTGGCTCCGAGCCCGTTCTAATGGTGCAGGAATTTTTCCAGATCTTTTCAGTTTGATTGTATTTTTTCGCAGTCAAAGTCCGATGAGACTTTTTGCACTCCGAGGGGCATAACTTGCTCGTTTTTGCTCCGTTTTTTGAAAGCGAATAGGCGTCGGAAAGGTGGTTTTGTGCTCTTTCCAGATCTGCAACTTGTTTCATCAGTAAATTTATCAGGTACACATAATTTTGTCTGAAGCATTTTTTGCTTTCTCAAGCTTTTTAGCTTTAAAAAGTGTACTGGGGTTTGGGTTTTCATATTGTGGGGGGTGTTTTTTTCTTGCCTTCTGTAATTTTCATCAAAAAACCTGAACACCAAAACTCTCAAAACAAACAAACCCCTTTTGCATCTTCTGTCTAGTTCTGAAAGACCACTTAATAATAATAAAAAAATTCAGAGCAGTTGAGACACAGTTCACAGGATGGCAGACAGACCTATTGAACCTCTTACACCGCATAATTACCACACTTGGAAGGGTCGCATGATGACTCTTCTCCAGTCTCGAGGGTTATGGTCCTGTTTGGATGAGGTTCAGCCTCAGTTGACACGTGCCTTTGAGGTTATGCAGCACAGGAACAATATGGATCAAGCTATGGGATTGATGGCTTTACACATTTCCGACAGTCTCCTGTTTCATCTTGAGGGTTGTCTCACTCCTCGAGCCATTTGGACCAAGTTTGATGGTCTTTTTGGTACAGTCAACGAGTTCAGAGCTTTGCAGCTTGAGGCAGAGTTAACTTCTTTGGTACCTGATTCGTTTCCCTCTATTGAGGATTTTCTGATGAAATTCAAACAGCAAAGATCTATCTTGCAGGGTTGTGGTAAGACTAAAACTGATACAGAGTGCATTTTCCTGATTCTCTCCAAGCTTCGGGGTCCATTTCAGATCTTCTCTTCGACCTTTTATTCTACCATGGATGCCTTGGGTGCTCGCCATGTCATGCCTACTTTTGAGGTCTTTTGTGATCGTTTGACTCGTGAGCAAGCTAAGCTCAAGCAGTTGGATTCACTTTCAGGTTCACAGAACCAAGCGTTGGTAGCCCAGTCCTCCACGGGAAAACAAAATCATAAACCAAAGACCACAGAGCATTGGAAGGATTCTAGTTCACAGCACATCTCTGATTCACCTTCTCCTAAGGGGGAATCATCGAAGAAAGATAGACCTAAGTGTGCTTATTGTAATAAGCCAGGACATTCTGAGTCCAAGTGTTATGAGAAGAAGATAGATGGATATGCCAAACAGGTTTCAGATTTGACAGCTCTTCTTGAGAGGAACAATATTCATCACTCTTCTTCATCTACATCAGGCGAGTCTTCTTCTTCATCTTCATTCCAGTTAGATGGACAGGCCCCACATAAGGGTCATGCATTATGTGCAACCTCTAGTTCACATTCATCTAGATGGCTATTGGATTCAGGTGCTTCACACCATATGGCATCTTCTCAGGACATGTTCTCATCCTTCGAGGCTACATCCTCACCACACATATTGATGGGTAATAACACTTATATGAGTGTATGTGGGAAAGGTTCTATCAACATTGATGATGGTACATTCAATGATGTACTATGTGTTCCATCTTTGTCCACTAACCTTCTCTCCATCTATCAGATTGCTCACAGTGGGACAGGGAAGACAGTTGAGTTTACACCTGATTCAGTGCACATCAGAGACATTCAGACTGGCAACATTGTTGCAACAGGGACAGTTGATCACTCTTCCCGATTGTATGCATTCACACACTTTGGTCCACCATCTCCATTGTCTGAGTTTTCCTCTCTTTCTACAAGAGAGCATGCAGTATCTGAGGTGAAGTTTGGTCACTTGAACTTATGTGTTCTTCCATCTATTCATGAGACTAGTGTTGAGACTTCTACACCTCTACCTCCTGTTGAGATCACATCTATTCAACAGGATTCCTCTTCAGCTATGACTAACATTGTTGCTCCTCTCATCGAGCCATCAAGTGTAGTTGTTGAGGCCATATCAGAGGAAATTCCTTTCCTCACAGATGACAGTTTCAGAACACCTGTTATCCCATCTTCATTGGAGATTCCATTTCAGGATCATCTTGAGTTGTTTGATTCACCATCTTGTTATTCAGACACTCATACTGCAGTTCCATTCTTTAGTGAGCATCATCCAGGATTTCCATTTTCACCTCACATTCAGGGATTTCCTCTTCCTCGACCATTGGATCTGTTTCTTCCTCCGAGGAGATGCATTGTTTTGATCATTGGCACAGGGGTTCTCTCATTCTGGGGGGGTTTTGGAGCCTCTTCTCTCTCCTATGGGGGAACATATTTTGTACTTGCATGATAGAAGCAGTCCTTGGGGGGTCTTTGTGAGGCCTTCCTTCCTTCATGTTTTTTTTCAGCATGTTTCTTTATCTCTTTTTGGAGAGGAGTTTTTTCCCACTGGGTTTTCTCCTTTACTCCGCTTTATAGAGATTTTCTTGTATTCGGGTACCTGATCAGGCCATGTTGCCGGGACCCTCTGTTGCATTGTAGTTCCTTTGCTTTCTTCTGCATTGTTTGTAGCTGCATTGTAGCTCATCTTAAGGGGGGGTGTTAGAGTAAAATAATTAATTAATTTTACTCTCCTCTTAAGATTTCACTTTATGCATATATTAGTCATTTAATAATTAATATTTAATTATTAAATGCTCTCCTTAGGGTTAGGTTTTCCTTTCGGTGTTGATCTCCTTTTTAAGGATTGATCTCTTGTATTGTAATTACTTCTTGATTCATTTTTTCCTCTGATAATAAATCTTTTCACTTTGTCAGAGCCAAAACCCTTGTCTTCGTTCTCTCTCTTTCTCTGTGACAGGTTTCTTGCATGCAGGTTTCTTTGGGTTCTGTGGATTTGTATTTCTCAAATCCTACAAAAGTGTGACACAACTTTGAACTTTTATGCTAAAAATCTCCCATGAGTAAGACATCTTTCTCTTGATCACATTCTAGTAGCCAAAATTTGAAGCAAGTGGAATTATCTCATAACAAGATAAGGGGAAATATATAATGTGTAGCCAAACTCTTGAGATTTAAATATGGCATGTACTTTTTAGTCATTTATTATAAAAACATAATTATTTCTTATATATGTAGAGAAATAAAAAGAAAATAGAAAATAAAGGATATTGTTTTTATTCTTGAAATTAATATTATCCTTATTCTTCTTTATAAGGGATATTTAATTTTTTAATATTTTCTAAATCTTATCTCCAACCTTGTCATATCTAATAATTTATTTTTCTATTAACATATCTTAAGCATGGCCTTGATGGTTTTATGTAAACAGAATAGAATCCACATTTATCATAGCCTTAGAAGGTCCTCTATTTGTGAAACATGTTTATCAAAATATTGAATATAGATTACATGCCTTATATTTTTTGGCATATGGAGAATCTATTGAAGGAAGTGGTTGTTAATGTAGTGTAAAGGGATCAATGGTCATGTGTTGGATTCTTTTTTATATTAGTATTCATTTTCAATTATTTCATTTCAAACTAATTATTGGTTAGGAGAGGTTGCTTGTAAAGTATTTAGTGACAACATGGCCATGGCTAAGTAGAGTGCAAAATAGGTGTAACTATGGAAAGGATACCAAGATTTGTGTTTACCACTTTTGTATTTTTTTTTTTCTAATACATACCATCAAAACTTATCCAACACCATTTTTTAAGTAAAATCACTTTCAAAGATGTCAACCGACTTCCCTCCCATTTTCTCTAATTTTTTCTTCTCCACCATTTACTAGTTTAGAATTTTTCCTACAATTGACTTGAAAAAATAAGAGATGTTTGACCACTACACATGGCTTCACAACCTTATAATAATCAAATTTGGAAGAGCCTAAAAACAACACATAAGATTGGATAAATTTAATTGTTTGAGATTTGAATATGTTTGAATATGGCTTTGGTATTTTGTACCCTCCTACTCTTATTTCTATTTGTGTTTTCTCATTACATTTCTTCCCATTCCTCTTCTAAACAAGAAGCTCTAGTGGATTTTAATAATTCCCTCTCCCTCAACCCCAACAATTCCCCACTTCATTGGTATCCTCCTCACTCCTTTTGCAATTGGATTAGGATTGTTTTTTATTCTTGCCATTAACACAATTTTTTTTAATCTTACTAGTATATCGTTATTTGGGCTAGTTTCTCCTTTCCTTGGCAATCTCTCTTTTCTTAAAGTACTTTCTCATTGGAGAAACTATTTCCTAGGACAAATTCCTCCTCAACTAGGGAGGCTATCTCACCTTAGAACACTTAAATTTTCTCTAAATCAATTGGAAGGATCCATTCCCACCACTCTATCATCTTGATGCTCTTTGAAAGTTCTCATACTATCTTATAACATTTTTTGGAACACCATCCCTTCCTAGCTTGGCCTTCTTTCACAATTAGAAATCCTTTACTAAAGAGAAAACCAATTGACAAGGACAATCCTACCTTCCCTAGGAAACCTATCCTCTTTAACTAATTTGAAGTTAGGAAACAACAAAGTCCATGGTAGTATTCCTATTTGAATTGGGTATGCTTACTTTATCTCAGCCTCCATAGGAAACCTATTCTCTTTAATCGACTTAGAACTTTATCAAACAACATGATCCATGGTATTAGTACTATTGAATTGGGCATTCTTACTCAACTCAAAATACTTTATCTTTTTGGAAACAACCTCACATGCATAATCCCATGCTCCCTAGGAAAAAAATTATCTTTAATTTACTTGGATATGGAAAACAAAAAAATCCATGGTAGTATTCCTATTGAATTGGGTATGCTAACTCAACTCACAATATTTTATCTTTGGGGAAACAACCTCACAAGAAAAATCCCACCATCCCTTGGAAACCTATACTCTTTAACTAACTTGGGTTTGGGTGACAACTTAACTACAAAGACAATTTTCACAACACCAAAATATCAACCTATTAAAACTCGATACAACTATTAGAGTTAATGAATCCACATGAGTTTTTTAATCCATGTCACGAACTTGAGAGCTATAATACAAAACATAAGGAAACCAAGGAAGTACACCTTGCAACAATCCCCCCAGTGCAAGTGAGGGATCCTAACCAGTGACCTTGGCTTTGATACCAATTGTTGCAAAGATGGTTGTCGTTGCACCAAAATATTGACTTGTTAATGCTTGATACAACCACCAGAGTTAATGAATCCATGGAAGGAAGTTAAGACATATCAAAAACTTGAGAGTTATGTTGCACAACATAAGGAGACCAAGGGCATACACCTTGCAACAACAAAAAAATCCAATTTTAGTATTCCTACCGAATTGGGTATGCTTACTCAACTCAAAATTCTCTATCTTCCATGAAAATACCTAACAAGAAAAATAAATCTCCATGGTGGCATTTCAATTGAATTGGGTATGCTTATTGAACTCAAATTACTTTATCTTGCAAGGGGGGGGGACCACAAAAGCACAATCCCAACTTTCATAGGAAACTTGTCCTCCTTAATTGAATTTTTTTTGTCAAGAAATAAAATCCAAGGAGATATTTCTATTGAACTTGGTATTCTCACTCAACTCATAAAACTTTATCTTGTGGGAAACAACTTGACAAAAATAATCCCACCTTCCTATTATAATAAATAGACTTCATGGTGATATTCCTATTGAACTCAAAATGCTCATTGAACTCAAAAGACTTTATCTTGACAAGAATAGCTTGACGAAGGTGATTGAATTTTGGTTTGGAAAATTATCAAAGTTACAAAATTTAACTCAATGGAAAACCAACTCATTGGATAATCTCAAGCTCCAAATAGTCTTGATGATCTCCCATGACTAAGGAATCTTGCTCTTGATCACATTCTACTAGCCAAAATTTGGAGGAGGTGGAAATATATCATAAAAAGATAAGGGGAACTATATAAATTGGAGCCAAACTCTTTAGATTTAAAGATGGTGTGTAATTTTTAGCCATTTATAAGGAAAACATTATTATTGGATTATATATTTAGAGAAATAAAAAGAAAATTAACAAAGAGGATATTATTTTTATTCTTGAAATTATATTCATTCTTCTTTACAAAAGATTATTTTGATTTGTGATATTTTAAAAATCTTATCTCCAAGCTTGTGATAGCACATCTAATAATTTATTTGTATATTAACTTATCTCAAGCATGGCCTTGATGGGTTTATGTAAAGGAATGGAATCCATATTTATCATATCCTTAGAGGGTGGTCCTCTATTTGTGAAACATATTTATTGAAATATTGGATATGGATTGTACCTTTTATTTTTTGGAATTTGGGGAATTTATTGAAAGAAATGGTTATTAATGTATAGTCTAAAGGGAACAATTGTTATGTTGGATTCTTTTCTTATGTTGATACTCATTTCCAATTCTTAAATTTCATACTAACTATTTGTTAGAAGAGGTTGATTATAAATTATTTAATGGTAGCATGGTCATGGCTAAGTAGGGTGCAAGAGAAAATTAGTGCAATAGCGGTAAGGGATGCCAACACTTTATGTTTAACATAATTTTCTAATTTTTCCAATACATGCCATCAAAATTTATTCAACAACATTTTTGAAGTAAAATCATTTTCTTAAAATGAAACAAAGAATGTGCTCTATAGCTACAACTGTAATGTGCATTGTCATAGGCTACATCTAAATATTATTTTTCAATAAATAACACATTCAAATTATATAAATAAATGTATTTCAGATATAAGACCTTTATAATAAATTGATCTTTAAATTTATTTTTCATATTATCTAAATATTTTGGGAAGAATATTTTGTCTACTTATTATTTCTAATTTGAAAAGATGAACAATAATTGGAGAAATTAATTGGGATCAAATGATTTAACTCAATGAATGGATTAGAGGTCTATGACTATATTTTTTGTCAAAATTCTAACTAGAAAACAAATAAACACTTTCAAAGTGCAACAAAACAAAAAACAAAATATTTTTTTGTTTATGGAAGATTTTTTCAGCTTATAAATGCTCTTGCATGATTCACTTAGCAAATATTATGCTCAAATTTTATAGGATCTTTGTCAATGTTGTTTATATTTTTGTTAGATAAATTAGAAAACACTCCAACTTATTATCTTATATTATATAAGAATTTTTAGTTAAGAATTAAACAAAGAATTGCTTGTTAATGCAACATTTCAAATTCTTAAATTTTTAAATGAAATGATTCGATTTTACTCTCTTTTAATTATTAGTAATTTTATAGGTTGAACCATGTTTATATCACCCCGACATATGGAAGTCATGGCTTTTAGGTCAACACTTCATGTTATAGGATTTTCCTTAAAATACTAAAGTACTAAATATGTTACATGTGTAGACATCCAAATTTGGACACTTAATTTATCCAAATTTATCACTTTTCATCTAAACATCCTCTTATCCAAGTTAATTAAGCAATATTACTATTATTTAATTAATACCCTTAATTCTACCAAATCCCTAAGGTATTTAATTAAGAATTAAATACTTTATTCTCTTTAATCCTCCTTTCATCAAATAAATTAAATAAATAATACATTTATTTAATTCCTCACATGTCATTTTCATCTAATCCTAATCCATCTCCTAATCTCTTCATTAGGGATGTGCACATGCCTAATCCTTGATTAGGATGTGTCACATCCTCCAACTTTTGCAAGTTGGCTTTTAATCCTCATTTTCTTCATTAACTTTTTAATTTTTTTAAGAATACCCCCTTTTCCCATGCATCTTCTAGAATCACTTGTCATCAGTCACACAAACTCCCCACCTTTTGGTGTATCCAGTTTCTTCCAATCATTGTGAATTTAAAATTCACTTTTATTCACCCAAGATTCTTTCCATCTCCCAATGTACTTGCAAGGTACTTGTCCTTCCTCCACATCATGTACTTCTTCTCCACCTCACTTACACCTCATCCCCCCTTAGCCACTTCACATTCCACATGTCAAAATGTGAGGGCTTGTGATTTCTCAACTCACTATAGCCCTTCATCTTGACCTTGTTGGATGAATCTCAACTGTTGAATTCTCTAGAGAATTCAAATTCTCTTATAAATACCCCATCCTCAAGGGAAATTTCAACACTTTTTCATTTGAGCAACCTTATGTTGTCAATTTGCATTCTCAAGCATTCACTATCATTTATCCATCCACTTTGATCATCTTGCATATTCAATCTTGCATCTAGCTACACCAAAAAGCCATCCAAGGAGCACACAAATTCATCTAAATCAAGGGCCAACCAAGGAGTCTTCAACAACAAGGAAGGTATAATCGATTTGCATTTTATTTCATCTATTTTCCTTGTTTTATCACTCTTTAGGCTAATCATTGAAGTGTTCTTATTGTTTTATCATTTGCATTTTTAAGATATTTTTCACATTAAAATAGGGTAAAATTCTAAGGTACACAACATGAAATAAAATCTCATTCATATTCTAGTTTTAATATTTATATTGTCAAAAAAATAATTTGGAACCATATAGAAATAAAATATCTTTATTTTCTCAAGTTGAATAGCATCATAGCTCTAGGATTAATTAACTACATGGATAAGAGTTCAAAAATGATGGGATCAACCCTTTTATGGACTAACATTCGTATCAACCAAAAACAAGAGATATTACCAACCTGGTGAAGAATAGATAAAAATTAAAATTGACATGAATTAAGTGAAATATGTTTCATGAATGATAGTTCTATGTGAGGATGATCATTTACTAGTGTAGACTTTTTCTCACAAGTGGCCAAAAAAAAAAGATGTTTGACCATTGAAGCTTTATAATAATCACATTTAAGAGAACACATAGACTTGGATAGCTTCACTTTTTTCTGAGCTAAATAGAGATGAAGATGGTTTTTGTAGTTTCTCTCATCCTAATATTATTTCTCTCTAGACTACCTTCTTCCCATTCCTCTTCTTCTTATGAATAAGAAGCTCTCCTAGATTTTAAGCATTACCTCTCCCTTCACCCCTACAAATACTTGCTTGATTTGTCTCCTCCTCACTCCTACAATTGGATTGGGATTGTCTTCTATTCTTTCCTTAAACATGTGCTTGCTTTTAATCTTACCCAATTGCCTTTACTCAAAGAAATCAAAGGAAATCTCTCTTTTCTTAGAGTACTTTCTCTCAAGAATAACAAATTCCAAAGCCAAATTCCTCCTCAATTAGGGAGGTTGTCTCACCTTAGAATACTTAGATTGTATCTAATTCAATTGGAAGGCTCCATTCCCACCACTCTATTATCTTATTACTCTTTGCAAGTTCTCATACTATCCTATAACCTTTTGACTCATACTATCCCTTCTAAACTTGGCCTTCTTTTACAATTAGAAATCCTTGCTTTAGGAGAAAATGAATTTGCAGGCACAATCCCATCTTCCCTACTAAACCTATCCTCTCTAACCCAATTTTCATTAGGAGAATTTAAAAAAATCCACATGGTAGTATTCCTATTGAATTGGGTATGATTACTCATCTCAAAATACTTTATCATTGGAGAATCAACCTAAGAGGCACAATTCCACCCTCCCTAGGAAACCTATCCTCTTTAATTGAATTGGAATTGGGAGAAAGCATACTCCATGGTAGTATTCCTATTGAATTGGGTATGCTCATTCAACTCAAAATACTTTATCTTGCAAACATTAACCTCATTGGCATAAACCTATCCTCTTTAATTAACTTGGACTTGGGAGACAACAAAAGTAATGGTAGTATTCCTATTGAATTGGGTTTGCTTACTCAACTTAGAAATATTTATGTTCATAACAATAACTTAGCAAGAGTGGCAATACGAGTAGCTGGAGACTGGCACAAGGAGAGGAATTGTCACATGTGCTAGGGTTATAGGACCTAGCAACAACCCTTATTTGGGTTGTGAATGTTTCTTTGTGATGTGGAGTTTATTAGTATGAGAGGGGTCTTTGTAGTTTCTATGGGGAGCAAGGGTTTATTTCCCTCTTTTTTTGCAAGCGTTGGTGATTTTTGGATGTATTTTCTACCTAATCTATGTTTGAAAGGCTTTTGAATAGGGCTTTTGGATGGGTTATTTTTCCTTAGTGGTGGGATGGCCTTAGTTGGAGGGGAAAATTTAAACCAAAATATGTATTTTCAAGAAGTTTTATCCAAGAATAAACCTTCTTCATCAAATCATACATGTGTTGTCAATTTTTTGAACAAGTCCTCAGGTAGTGGGGTAAGTACAAAAAGATAGGGGGCCAAAACAGGGTCTTAATTGGCCACTTTTTTTTTTTTTGAAATCAAGAAATGAAAAAGAGAGATTACAATTTACCAATACAAGTTGAGAAGTTCTCAGTAGATGAAAGATATATAGAACATGAAGGAGAGACATTACAGAAATATCTAAAATATGTTGCCAATATACAACCCAAAGTAAAGGCAATACATTATGAGTACAAGTAACTAAAGTTGATCAAGAAAAAGGAGGAGAACCTATCGAATTGACTTAGATCAAAAAGGAAAAGCTATGAAAAAATTGATATCGAGTAGAAGCCCAAAGTTTAGAATGAAATCCATACAAGAAGCAACCACCAAAAAATCCAATAAGAGAAAACAAAATTAGGTTCCACTTTCAGCAGAAGAGGTGATGTTCATACAGAAGAGGTGATGTTCATAAGAGGTGAGAAGTAAGGTTCAACATGGGGCACAATGAGAGCATGGAAGATGACCAACTAGATGACATTGTAGAGTTTTTGAATCAAATCACAAACAAAATTTTCATAGTGAAACCTCAGTCTATGAAGTCAACAATCAAAATCGTGTGGGAAATATTCAAGAAGGCCATGTGCCATAGAGGAGAGGAGAGTGGAAAGGCCATTGTCTCAAAGAAAATGTTGTTGACATAAAATTCCCCCATCAAATTGGAACCCTAAAAAATATCATAACTTTCCAGAGCCAGTTGCAAGGCCAACAAGGGGGAAATGTTTGGAAGTAGATACATTCTTGCTAAGAATTTAACCATTTCAATACACCAAAGAATATCCATGAGATTGGAAACAAACCTTGAAGCTAAATCTTGATTCAATGCCAAAGCGTGGAATTCTATCCAATCCTGTCCAAGAATTGTTGAAATTGCATTTTCCACTTGGTTACATTCTATCACAAAAATCCTCAATTTCTCAAGCATGAGAGGAAATTTGTCCCAAATCTCATGAAATCTAGTTGGGACAATAACCCTAAAATATTTTTCCATTGTCATAGCACCAGAGCAAGCCAAAGAAATGTGAATATAAACCACCAAGAATCCATATTAATAAACCAATAATTACAACCACAAAATGAACTAAGAAGAAATCACACAAGCCGAAATTAATACACTAGACTCCCATTGTACCATAAAGAGGTGAGGAGGTGAAAAAACATTAATCAATTATCTTTAAAAGTACAAAGAGGCTGAACTATAAATGCAAAGTGCCACCCCAATAAGAAGCCAAAAAAAATGTAATTTCAAGTGGGAGAGTCATGGAATTGGTGCCAAGATAGTGAGAGTCTCTATGATAAGCTTCTCCAATGTCCATCAACATGAGTAGACCTCACATCAACAAACAAATGAGGAGTGAAAGATACATATTTAGAGAATAAAAATGTAAAACAAGTGGCATGCCAAAATTTTCCATCCAGAGTATCAAATACCAATGGAGTATTGTTAGAAATTTAAATAGGATAAAACCTATAGGGTTGCTTCCCTTTTTCCCCAAACAATAGGGGAATACAAAAAAAAAATGCGAAATAGACTTGGAGACCCAAAAATGGGAATATAGAAAATATGTTTCTTTGATGATAGTTCTATGTAAGGATGATCACATTTTAGAGAACACAAAGACTTGGATAGCTTCACTTTTTTTTGAGTTAAATAGAGATGAAGATGGTTTTTATAGTTTCCCTCATCCTAATATTCTTTCTCTCTAGACTTCCTTCTTCCCATTCCTCCTCTTCTTCTAAATAAGAAGCTCTCCTAGCTTTTAATAATTCCCTCTCCCTTCACCCATACAAATTATTGCTTGATTTGTCTCCTCCTCACTAATACAATTGGATTGATATTTTCTTCTATTCTTGCCTTAAACATGTGCTTTCTTTGAATCTTATCGATATTTATTTACTCAAATCAATCTAAGGAAATATCTCTTACTTTCACTCAAGAATAACAACTGCCAAAGCCAAATTCCTCCTCAATTAGGGAGGATGTCTCACCTTATAATACTTAGATTTTATCTAAATCAATTGTAAGGCTCCATTCCTGCCACTCTATTATCTTATTACTCTTTGCAAGTTCTCATTTTGTTGTATAACCTTTTGACTAGTATTCCTCTTGAATTGGGTGTGATTACTCAACTCAAAATACTTTATCATTGGAGAAACAACCTAAGAGGCACAATTCCACCCTCCCTAGGAAACCTATCCTCTTTAATTGAATTGGAATTGGGAGAAATATACTCCATGGTAGTACTCAACTCAAAATACTTTATCATTGGAGAAACAACCTAAGAGGCACAATTCCACCCTCCCTAGGAAACCTATCCTCTTTAATTGAATTGGAATTGGGAGAAATATACTCCATGGTAGTATTCATATTGAATTGGGTATGCTCATTCAACTCAAAATACTTTATCTTGAAAAAATTAACCTCATTGGAATAAACCTATCCTCTTTAATTAACTTGGACATGGGAGACAAAAAAATTTGTGGCAGTATTCCTATTGAATTGGGTTTGCTTACTCAACTTAGAAATCTATCTCTTCATAACAATAACTTAGCAAGAGTGGCAATGCTAGTAGTTGGAGATTGGCAAGAGGAGAGGAATTGTTGCACATGCTAGGGTTATAGGACCTAGCAACAAC
>VDFB02013901.1:0-17333 GCA_007258455.2 Sequoia sempervirens | reverse complement strand
GAGCAAATTTCATGCAAATACCTGTACAGAAAAAAATTGTGTGAAAACAGAATTATCTTATTCCAGAGTTTCCACAGCCAAAACCTGACCAAATAAAATTAAACTTACTCTAAGGCCCTTGCTATCCCCAGTGCAATCTTTACACGAATATTCCATGTCAAATGTTTTGTGGTCTCATCTGCCATGTGCAATATGTCATATAATGATCCACTCGCAAAATATGGATAGACAAGAAGGTAATGGCCGTGCTCTGTGCAATAACCCTCAAGTTCGGTGATGTTTGAATGATGCAAGCGTGACATGATAGAAACTGCTTCCAGAAAGTCTTCAGGTTTTTGTAGGGAGAGAGCTGAAGTGTCCATTTTTTTTACTGCCAAAACCTGGAGACTGATCTGAGAATTAGTCAATCTGTACTTCTCAAGGATAAAACATATCTGCACTTCTCTAGAGTAAAACATGAGAAAAGAAAAATTTGGGCAGATTTTCACTCTTTCCTTTATACTTATTTGGTGTACAAATGGAACTAATATCTCATGAGCTGTGAATCATAAGTACAGAGAGGTTTACATATTTAAGGTGCAAGCTATTCATGATCGAATCAACCCATAATTTCAAATTTGTGAATTACAGGTTGCTTCACACCTAAGGAAATATTTCCATTCCAGACTTTTACAGCATACATATATCCAGGAGCAAGATAAAATAAAGAAGCATTAGACGTGAATCAAAACTTGCTTCATGCCTAAAGAAATCTTTCCATTGCAGAATTTTATGGCATACTCAAATACAAGAGCCAGATCAAATAAAAGGCATAATTTGTTAATGATAGGTTGCTTCATACCTAAAGAAATATTTCCATTACAGAAGAATTGTACATACATATATACAAGAGATAGATCACATATACAAGTAATTCAAATTCCTTATTCACAGCATATTCTGTGGAATTATTTTACAATCAAACTCCAAAATAAGCATTTTCCTAATAATCATATAAATATATATTCAATATACAAAAGGTGAGGTATGCTGAAAATGCAAAGGAAATACTTTAAAAACTCAGATTCCAGTCCTACAGAAGCATGTGCGCATGGCAGCTCCTAAAAGATATCTTTCAATTATAAAATCTAATTTTAAAAAGGAAATTTCATTTGTGACTTGAGGATAGAATGTGTGAGCTTCCATATCATTTCTTTTAGCAAAAATTAAATATTTTGTACTGTGTTCTTAAATCAAAATGCAATGCCTATTCAGGGTGGATCCTATAAATTGATTGACAGACAATGATGGAACTCCAGCCTCTCCGTTTTCTCTTGATGTCTTCTTTCCAATGGATTGAAGATGCGACAGCATGTCCAGGTTTTGTACAGCAGTTACTAGAAACCAGTGTCATTAAATCCTTTTGCCTACTTCCCGCCAACCTACATTTTGTTCTCATCTATTGTAAATTAATGAGTTCTAACCTATAATTGTAAGGGAGATATTTCCGAAATAGGACTCCAAAATAGATGAATTACCCATAATATGAGTGCTTCCAAACTGTTCCGGTAATTTGGAAGACGTCTACAGCCAAAAGGCATCTCCTGTCAAAAGGATCCCTTCAATACCCCTATATCAATAAATAAAAAACATCCTAACAAATTCCCTAGAATTGTATGCAAGAAATTTCCCAAGTAGGACTCCAAAATGGGCATATTTCAGATACTGGGAATGCTCCTCACACATGCCAAAGCAAAACAATTAAATACTAGAAAACTAGAAATGTACCAAAGCATTAGGAATCTCTGCACAAATCATGTGCCAAAACATCAAAGTTCTACAGGGAATCTTCTTAGATGAAAAACCAACTGTATAAATGGAATTCAAGAACACTCAATAGGACCAAAGCAACATACTGGCCTAAATAAATATGATAGGAAAAATACAAAAGAAGCATTAGCTACCTAATCAGTCCTATCAATTAGGAATGATAGAGCTCTATACATATTAACTCGCTACGGTCAAATTGATCGCACTGTTTCTAGGAGATCCAATCAGATTCATATTAGTAGCTTCATCTCTACTGCTAGAAGACCATCAACCATGGCTATAAGGAGAGTTAATGTGAGATAATATTTGCCAAGCAGCCTCCATCCCCCCAGGATCACTCAGCCAACTAGACTTAGCCTAGACTATACTTTTATGGACATTATGAAATCCTGAGCAGGCTTTTTTATGCTGATCAATTGAAATGGGGGTTTGACATGTGGCATGACAGTTTCCTATTTATACCCATGGTAGCTTTACCATTTTGAAACAAATAAGCAAAGTAATGGCAAAGAAGATGACTTTTAGGTGCCTTAAATGACTTTTAGGTGTCTTAATGCTTGAGATCTGTCAGTGCATAAAAGAACGATTCCAGTTTACTGTATCTATAAGAGGCATAAGTCCATGAGGGCAGAAGAGAGGTAGTGTTAGAATTAAAAAATTCAGCTGGTTTTAGTCTTTAGAAGATTACTTGGTGCAGAGAATAACTTGAATGAGTGTAGCTGTAGGAAGATAGGTGTATATGATCCATAGTTATGGGACTTGGCGAGTCGCGCGCCAAGCACCCCTGGCCGAGTCCTGGGAGCGCAGGCGCGGACGCGGCCGCGTCCAGCCGCTTCCAGACTGGACTCGCCGGACGTGCCGCGTCCAGGAGAGTCCCGATCCCTGGACGCAGCCGGCGGCAGAAAGTGAAAAAGGCATTAAAAAAACATAAAATTAAAGTTAAAGTGTGTTTTTTTTTGTCCTATATTATCTCCCCAACCCTAAAAGCAACCTCATTTCATTCATTTGGCAAAATAGGAGGAGAAGAGAGAGTTATTGAAGAGAATAGAGGAGGAGAAGAGGGCAACCACCCGACAAAATTTGTGGGAACAAATCGAGGTCATATATCACATTTAGGGCTTCATACTATGGGAGGTGCATTAAGGAGCTCATTACCCATTAATTAGGAGGTTGCATTCACATTCAAAGCCAAATCTAAGAAACGAAGTTTCATTTTAATTGATTTTTTTTGTGTTTTTAACAAATAATTCATTGTTATTTGTAAAATCATTGTTTTTGAGTTTGCATATTTTTTTACAAACCCTACTTGCAACTTAAATAATTTTAGAAACCCTACTTTTGCAGCCACATTCATTTGCAAATCAAACCATATTATTATTTTCACAATGTCTCAAACCCCAGTCAGAAAAGACCCTGCTTGGAAACATGCTGAAATCTTTCCTGGAATGAAAAGAGGAGGCATAAAATGTAACTAATGCAAAACAATATATCGCTGGAAGGCATAAATAGATTAAAATACCATCTTGCACGCATACCCGTCCATGATGCAGTGGGTTGCACTAAAGCACCTCCTGAGGTTGTTCGTGAAGTGCAGGTGCAATTAGAAACTTTTGAAATGCAAAAAGAAATGAAAAAGAAATAGAAGCAGGAGTTGCTAAGTGTTGGAGTTGGATAGGGACTTGGTGTTGTTGGAGATGCTTCTTCCATGCCTCCATACCGTCCTAGTGCTAGTGCTTTTGGTAGTGCTTCTGTTTCTGCATCAGCTATGCCTATGTGTACTCTAGTGTTGAGGTAGGCTGCTACTACTGAGTAGTAGTGGCAGGTATTAGCGATGGCCCTAGAGTTAAAGTAAATCTAGGGTGGACTCATATTTTGGCCTGCCTTTACTCGGTTCCCAACACAGCGGCGAGAGCATGGGTTGGAACAAGGGCCATCGTAATCTGACAAAAGACGCTAGGAGACTTTTGGGTACTCACTGTTCCCTTCCATGTAACCCGGTGAGTCTTTTTTTTTAGTTTTATTGTTTCGAAATTTATATTTAAATTTTAGAATCTAAAGGAATATCTCATTAAGCCAGTTTCAAATTTAAAGTTAAAACTTAAAACTTTTCATTTTACAATACTTATGCAACTTATTAGTTATTTATGACATGTTTTAGGTCTCCTTTTTGGCAAAACATGGTTGATGCAATAACCATATGTGGGGCTGGGTTCAAAGCCCCCAGCGAAGATGAATTAAAGGGCCCACTTTTGACTCAAAAGGTGGCGGATGTGAAAGCACAATTAGAGGAGCAGCGTGTGCAATGGAGGAGGATTGGTTGCACCATCATGAGTGATGGTTGGACCGATAGAATGGGGCCATGAATTTCCCTGGTTTCCTCAGGAACAATTGTACTCCCTCAATGCATTGAAATTTGAATTTGATTTAGTGATTAATAATTTAATATGAGAAACAGTTTATGTTTTTTAATTTATTGAATAATTGGTTTTGCTTATTTTTTTAGGTGACACCGTCTTCATGAAGTCCATTGATGCTTCTTCCCAATTCAAAAATGCCACATACCTATGTGAGGCTATAGAGGAGGTGATAGCTGATGTGGGGGAAGAGAATGTAATGAAAGTAGTGATAGATAATGCAGAAAATTATGTTGTTGCTGGTAGATTATTGATGGAGAGGCACCCTACTATATTTTGGACTCCATGTGCCGCCCATTACATTGACCTCATGTTGGAGGATCTTGGGAAGCTCTCATGGATCAAAACATGTGTGGAAGCAGCAAAAAACATTTGCAAATTTGTATACAACCACACATGGGTACTAACCTTAGCAGGGCAATACTACCCGTTAACGAGTTGTCTAGTCTAGCATCACTAGGTTTACGTGGAGATTTTATCGATGCAATCCTTGATTAAGTCCAAAGGCAGAAACTAAAGGCACATGTTTACTAGAGTGAGGAGTGGTCTTTACTCATCCTTTTCTAAAGCACTTCGAGGAGTTATTTGTGGCTGATTACATTTTGATGAGCAAGGGTTTGGACGCAATGGGCCGAGATTGAAGGTAAAAGGTGAATTCTTTATTATGTTTAATTTTTATCATATCACCCTTTATTTGTTTATTTTTAGTTCACACTTATTTGCTGAAACATGTTTGCACCTAGGAGTTTATTGAGCCCTTACTAGTTCTCCTACGAGTTGCAGATGGGGAGAAGCCCGCAATGGGCTACATATATGAGGGCATGGATAGGGCCAAAGAGGCCATTAGATCAGTCTATGGTGGAGTTGAGGAGAAGTATTGTCCCATTTGGGATATCATTGATAGGAGATGGCAAAACCAACTTCAAAGGCCCATCCATGCTCACGGTATGTTTTCCTATATCGACGCTTCAATTTCAGCTGTGATTTCCGTCTGAGGATAGAAATTCTTAGTGGGCTCTACTCGACGATAGAGAGAATGTTGCCCGTTGTTACTACACAGATAGTGCAGGAGATAGATGCCTTCACTAAGGCACGAGGAGACTTCTTTGCACGTCAAATGTGCAAAGATAGTAGGATTCTTTATTATTACCCAGGGTAAAAATATATTTAAAAGGCATAATTTTCATCTTTTTATATTATAATTTATTATTAAATGTTGAACTTGAACTTGAAACTTGAAATGAGATTGATTTTGTTTCTTTTTATCATCTCAGATAGATGGTGGCATATGTTTGGTTCTGATACATCGATCCTGCAAAATATTGCCATTCGTATATTGAGCCAGCCATGCAGTTCATCTGGTTGTGAGCACAATTGGAGTATGTTTGAGCACATACACTCCAAGAAGTGCACTAGATTGACAGTGGAGAGGATGAATGATTTGGTATATGTTCATTACAACCTTCGGCTCAGATATAGGAAGCTTTTTGACCACGACAAAACCCCGATCAGTCTAGAGGAGGTTGATCCACAGTCTGAGTGGATCACTGAGGCTACAGATGCAGTCTTTAGTGACGAGGACCTTGATTGGGTGGACCAAGCAGAGAGAGAGGCCGAGGTTGTAGCCATGGCTGAGGAGGAGGCTAGAGCACGAGGAGACATAGCTGTTGTTGGTGAGAGTGGCATAGAGAGTCAGACACAGGCAGAGACTATGGCCGCAGCTGCAACATCATCCAGGACCCTTAGACGCCTTCGTAGGAAGGATGCTGGCTCCACTATGCCATAGGGCATAGAGTCATAGACTTATAGCTATTGATTTACTTCTGATATTTCATATTTGTATGGAACATTTGATGTCATGGATTTCATATTCCATGAGTTTTGTATACATTTGACTAATTTTATATATCTAAGTATACTGGCTATTGACACAACTTCTAATTTGTACTTTATACTTATGTGATGGTTGTATACTTGTGCATGTGATCAAATTTGCTTTTATTTGTGTTGTATTCAATAAAGGGTGCTTGAAACAAGTTTTAAATCCTTAAAAATCTCTAAATTTCTAGGGTTTTTTCAACTTTTTTTCATTTTGCCGAGTTTGTGCAGAGTCCGAGTCCCGAGCCGAGTCACCCTCGCCGAGTCCAAGCCAAGTCCGAGTCTCGTTACTATGGTTTGAAGCGACCAAAATGGTCCAACCCTACCACTGCAGCAAGTGACAAACAGTTCTTTATATTAGGTTTTTTAGGGGCATCACCATTGTCAAGCTTTGACTTTGACTTGGATTGTGACAAGCATTCAGGCATTTAGAATTTTTTGGTAACAAGTATGGCACTTGCTCTATGGCTGGAACTTCGAAGCAACTATGACAATGACTTCCATCTGACGTATAAGCAGCTGGGATTGATATATATATACAGTGTAAAATCTATGGAAACAAGCTTTCCCACATATTGAAAGGATACCCTTCATTCCCCAAAATCAAAATCTTCTTCCTGGATCTCTGCACATCCTTACAGCAGCTTGAGTCTCTAGGTGCATGATGGAGGTGTAGATATATAGGGCCCTTTCTCAAAGTTATTCCTTGGACTCTTACACTTGTAATTTCACTTTTATATTCCTCCAATTTCATGTCTCTAGAACACCTTTCTGGTCTAAATTGAATAATGTCTACAGCTTCAGAAATATATTTTCAAGACAGAAACAAAAGTAACTAATAATTTATACAAACAGAGATGTATTCACGCTACCTTTCCATTGGGAAATTCTGCTCTGTAAACGCGTCCAAGAGAACCCTCACCAATAAGACTTTCTTGACAGAAACTCCCTGTTGCCATCTGGAGGTCTGCAATAGAGTACTCTGTTGCTGTAATTGGGTTTTTTGTCTTCTTGCTAGCAAAAATGCTTCCAAAACCTTTGTCACCAGATGACTTATTACGATCTGAAGGAGGAGGCTTCAGAGTCATTTCAGGTGGTGGTGATGACCTGAGCTTTTGCTCGGGGATCTCTTTCGGTGCTGCAGAAACTAGTAATTTAAGAAAAAAACAACACATGTTATAAAACACTGATGTGGCCAAGGACCAAAACATATGAACCCCAAGATACTTTTGAAATTTTGAATAATCATTTTGGCATTTTATGCCTTGAAAGCATTTACTTTAAACAAAATGAACTGTTTATCTAATAATATGTCATTCTTTTATAAAAAATGGTGTAAAAACAATGAGACAGTTCAACAATTACACTGTTTGTACCATCTTTCAGTAAAATGACTAAACACGATTGACAAACTAATAGTTAAATCAACCAAGGATGCACGGAATACTGTCTCCAGTTAAAAGAGTCACAGTTGTGTATATGAATCTCTCATTAAACTATGTCTTGGCACATTCAGTACAGACTAAAATGACTAAAAGTCAAATATAGTTCTTTCAAGAATAGTAATTCCTACAAGAAATAAAATGTTGACTAATTTAATTTCACTTTCTTCAGTTACTTTATTTCCAAATGTTAAAACCACTAATTATGCCATTTTTATTCGCCATATTTATCATGTTTTAGTATTGTCCTTTTGCACTCCAGTTAGAATTCCATTTCCCTTTCACAATGTTTATTCACTATTCATTCCAATGAGTTATGCCAATCACAATCTCTAACTTTTCTGTGGTTATTACATCTAACCTCCAATGCATAACTATTATTGATATCCTATGTTACTTCTAGCATTCAAATAGGTTGCAGGTTGACAGTAATAGGGTTGATTCTGGTTGCAGCGTGTGTTACACAAAACACTGGTCTGCTATAAAAAGTTCATCCTGATTCTTATACGAAGCAAGGGACATTATAGAACCCTTATAACATCTTATTCAATGGAGACACCTGCCAGTGGAAGAATTTATATAGGAAGGTTGGGACCCTTTAGGACCTATCATTACACTTGTTTTACTGAAATATAAGAATGACAATATCACATGTGGTGGCCCACCTCACCTTGTTGTACAATGTAGACCACTTATGGGATTTGTGGGCCCACCCAACTTCTAGTGAGCAGGCCTGGGCACCTCATTATCATGTCTACCTAGCATTTCGGTCAATGTGTTCAGGTACAATGTATCAAAAGTATTTGATGTGATTATGTAAAAGATAAGATAGATAGGATGTATCATTGTAATGTCCATTGAAAGAAGATGTGAGGTCAGATTACATCTTCTAGAGCATTTTCTCTATGGCATTGAAACTGAACAAATTTTTAGCCAAGTGCAGAGCCTAATCGACTTTTGAAGTAAGCTTGAGCAAGCAAATAAAAAATCTCGAGAAATTGACAGTTTTATATTCTACTTTCAGATTTTTTATCCAAGAGATCCTTTATCTTTAATCCCGGTTTTCTATTCAAGAAATAAACAGCTTAAATTCTACATTCAGTTTCAAATGTTTGTTTCAGAATTTTATCATTTAAAGCTTCAGCTATAAGTTTCCACTTTTACTGAAAATATATTTTTTGTAGCATTTACAAAGATTTTAGTAGTTTGTGTGGTTGGATTTCTAAAACTCTTCTCATAATATAAGCCAAAAAAATTGGCAGAAGTTGCCAGCAACTATATGTATTTGGCTTGCATACACTTGCAACATTATTAATAGCCCTAAATGCCCTATGAGCTAGATGATCAAAGTACCAAAGTTGGTTTCTCGATTCCAATATCACCAAAAAAAGGATTTGAACTCACAAAGCCATGCTTCAACATAGAAACAACAATAAGAAAATCCTGCTTGCTTGGTTCTCAAGACCATGGAGTCCAAAACCCTAAGCAAGGAATTTAGTCATGCTTGATTCTTCATGTCAGCATGATTAATTCATACGACCATTTTGTTGTAAATAAAGCCCAAATCATGCGTTACTTACCAGTAGAGGATGCTCCTTTTAACAAAGTTCTTCATTTTATGAATGCTTTCTGTTATGAGCCTCAAAGGGATGACCTTGCATATGATCGAGTGGTGAGGGTGTGTTACTTGGGCATTCATATTGCAGAAATCTGCTAATGAATACACCTTGGTATGGGACTCAAATCTGAGAGGCAGTAGTTGTGCCCTAACATTAGCCATTGGAATAAGATGTGAGATATTAGCAGCTTGCAGGATCAAGACTTTGACATTATGCATGCATGGAGGTTGTACCTGAAAATTTTGCAGGGATTTCATCACCTAAAGCACAATGGCTGTCACTTAGCATCAGGAGAACTCACTCTGCCATTTTAAAGATGACTGTTGGCATTAAAAGGCTTCATCTTTGAGGCTTTCTTGAATTTCTTCTTCTATCTATAGACTTGTGACAGCTCCATTTCTTTATGCATGCACAGGTAATTGCAGTAACCACACCAAGGACTCCTTTCGAACATCATTTTCTGTGCAACTCTTGTAGGCACTTGACTATGTGAAGGAGGGTATGTTAGATTGCAATGATTGATTGTATCAAGTGCACATCCAAGAGATAGATTTGTGTTGGCGTTTAAATTAGCACCTCTCCGAGTGCTGATTGTAAACGTTCAGCTATTTCAAATGTTTTTGCAACACTTCTTCGTTATTTAAAGAGGAGAAGTCCCTCTCTGCTGGGAGCAATGCGTAGGGAAGGGAAATGTTAACTAAGTTCCTATCTTTTTATGCTTCAGCGGCAGGACACAAGGGTGCATAAACACAATGCGCCGTAGCTAAGCTTTTCTCTGGTTTCTGCAGATCTTAACTACGACTAACTAGCTTCTATCTATCCAATACCTTCAAGATGAACAGAGCATGAGGGTAAAGGAGCGGGAATGGGATGGTTGGATCACTTGAATTCACCGTCTCCAGAGGATATGACCGAGGCTCTGAACTCTCGGGTATACACCGGGATAAGGTTGGTACAAGCAAACACTCTACACGGTAAACTAGATCTGAGATCTGCCAAGGAGGAGGGACTCCTATCCGAGGTATGAGCTTAAGAAATAGTTTACTAGAAACAACAAAATCACGATGCCTTGGCCAACGAGCTTGCTAAGGAGGAGGGACTCCTATCCGAAGTATGGCTTGGAAGTCAATACATTATACAACATCAAACGATAACTGTCAATAACAAATATCCAAGGAGGAGGGACTCCTATCCGAGGAGGGAAATGAGACAACAAGCTATTTAAACACAAGACGTAGACATAACTCAAATAAGATGATCAAAATGCAAGCGCCTTCTGATATTCCTCTTCAATGCTTCATCAACGAATTACAAAAGTTGGGAGAGCAAAGGCACGAAATCATGCACAATTACAATCATCCAACGAACTCTCATCCAAGAGTGAACAAATATTCGCTTTCAAAGCTTGTTGGCAACAATGGCGCAGCAATTTTGCATAGCAAGTAAAGGTTAAACAAATAATGAGCCCAAGGCTCTTATTTATAGAACTCAAAGGAGTGGGCAACCCCAAAATCTCCTTGAGTTAACAATGAGTTCTTGCCAATCAATTAGCAAGATTTATTCCTAAAAAGGGGGAACAAGCAGTTAACTGGAAAACTACTTCAGTTAACTGAAAGTAAACAAAGAGTCAACTGGAAACTACTTCAGTTGACTGAAAGCAAACTAAAGGTGAACTTAAATGTAAAGTATCCCTCCAAAATAGACATCCACATTTAGTGGAGATCTAAGATCCACGAATTATGGAAGCCAATTAGACATCCTTAATCAGTGGGATCTGACAATGCATGATTTAAGGAAAGTGGAGTTAAACTTGGAAAGAGGCATCAAGTTAACTCCAACTACATTTAATAGCACCTTGAGTTGACTTGGAAAGAAGCATCAAGTCAACTCAAGTCTCATGAATGCCACTTGGAGGGTGTATGGCGTCCTTCTCTGGTGCATTTATAGCTCGCCATTAATCAACAGTGTCTCTATCCATTGGTTGACTTCATCAGCTTCTGGGGAGTTAATGCTCCGTAGAATGATGACGTGGCGTCGAAGCATGATCTCACCCGTTGTGAGCTGATTTCCGAAGTCAATGCATTGAGATGCTGCCTCTTCTAACTTGGTTGATAAAGCTGCTACCTTAGCCAGCTTGCAACCCTCTGGATCATCAAGAAAGGTACTGCGGATGACATCTCTGAACTGGTTCTGTACAGTCACCAACTCGACATATTCTCCTCCTTCACGCTGATATTCCATGCAAGGGAAAGATATTACCAACATTCTTGCGAAGTTGATAATAGTGGCAACCACCCTTCTGTAATCAATCATCTCTACTGAATGAGCGTCGTAGGCTTTCACCTTGTACGCTAATTGTTCCTTCCAAGCAAAAAGATGTTGCTTGTTTTCCTCAGAGTATACTGATTGATATGCTAATTGCAAATCTGCAATTGTGCTTTCGTCTTCAAGCCTCTTTTCTGCAATCCTTCTGTTCCGACTGCTGGATCTCCACACGAAGTTCATGTGCTCTATCTCGTAACTGGTATAGGTTTCCCAGTACGCATCTACCCTTGAGAACAAACTCTTCCACCTGATTTCTCAAGTGTTTGCCGAATGTTAACAATTGCCGATGATTCTGTTCGGCGGGGAGATCTAGTAGTCCTGCTGGTAAGGCTGAGACGTTTGGTGTGCCATGTATCAAGCTGGTTATGTAAGACCTCAGTTTCTGATTTTCAGCCTTTAAGGCTGCCTTTTCTTTACCATCCTTGGCCATTCTTTCTTGTGCGCTCACCGAAGCTATTCCGAGAAGATCCGCCTCCACCTGTCGTGTAGTCTTCCCGAGGTTAAGTTGAGACAAAGTGTAGTCCTCTACTTGAACCTCGTGTATGCTTTTCTCTACTGGTGGAGCGGCAGTCTCTATGATGATCTCACATTCTGCATTCCTTTCTATGTGAACTTGATTCTTCAACCTTTTCGCCGGCATGTCTTGTGAGACGTGGTCGAATTCGGTAAAGTCAAGTTCATAGGAGGGTTTCTCCCTCTTCCTTCCTAGGAAGCCTTCGAGCCAAATAGAATCTCGGCGAACTTCACTAGGAGGGACGTGAGGCCCTTGAACGCTAGATGTGTGAGACTGTGCTGGAGCAATGTCTCTCGGTGGCGAATCCAAGTCGATGAGGACTTGTGTATGTTGTGACACTGGTGATGTAGGTGGCTCTGTTTCCATAACAGGCACCATTTCTACTGCTGCTTCTACTGTCGTTGCTTCCGCCATTGGCTCAGCCACTGGTTCTTCAACAACTACTGCTGTTGGTTCCTCTGTGATAACTTCTGCTGAATCAGGGATAGCAGTCTCTACTCTTTGTTCTGGGGCAGCAGTACCCATGATTATGTCAGGACTATGTGTGGCTTTCTCCACTGGTGTCCTCTGTGTTCTAGGTTTTGACATCCTCATCCCTCGGGGAGGATTGCACCATTGTTTCTGTCTAGGTTTCCTTCTTGAAGTGGAAGGTGGTGTAGACTGAACCTGTGGCGGCTCTGTTCTGTGAGGTATCACCTTCCTAGAATTCTTGCTGTCGAGATAGAGTTGGCTATTTCTAATCACTCTACTCGTTCTTTCTTCTATAGATGTGTCTTCTTTGGCATACCAATCCACTCTCGGGAGCGGTTGGGAGTCAACTGAATCTGCGAAGAATGAGGGGAGAATGACTTCCCCTTCATCATCTGACAGGCCCTCAATGTCTGCTGACATGAAATCAGCAATTTGTGGGAGTCTGAATCTGCTGTAGTTCCTTCTCCGCACTTCATACTCGTCTTTACAATTCACCCAATAATCTTCCATAGAAGACTTATGTGACGAGTGTTGCTCAAGGTGTGCTGCATAGAGTCCTCTGGGATCATAGGATCTTCTATCAATGAGATATTTGAGGTTAAACCTCGCTGTTTCTTGACCCATCATCTTTGCATCTGCCGCGAATCCACATCTATATAGTCCCATTTCAACGGGAAAGTTAACAGCAGTCTTCCTCTTCAAGCGCAAGTAGACATGAACCTCGGACAACTGCCTCAGGAATTCCATGAAGACTACCCTATCTGAAGGGTATCTTGGTAGCATGGCGGGGTGGCCAATGTAGCCATACACGCGTATGTAGGAGAATGTAGGAAATTGGATGAACCAATCTGCCCAATCTGCCATTGCCTCTCTGGCTGTCTGTGAAATACGCACGTGCATCTCATGGTTAAGCTCACGTACTGTGTGCATGGTGAAGAGATCACTTGTTTTCTTGAAGTGCCTTTCCGCTTGAGTAAACTCAAGACGTGTGAAATGTTCGTGAACCTTCTGCACACCTAAGGTTCCCACATTGTTCAATAACCTGAATTCACCTTGGAAGGCGATCAAGTATACCAGGTAAGAGCACATGTGGAACCTATGAGCTTCCAGATACCTAGTGATTTGTCGGTGGAGTGTGTCACTGATCAAAGTGGCCCAGTCATAGTATTCCCTTCTGCCAATGATTTTAGCGATGACATAGTACATCCATGGCTGAAATTGACGACCATCTTCTTCTCCAGTGATTCTATTGAGTAGAGTGATTAACACTGCGTACTCATCTTTGCATTCTCCTCGTCCCAACGGCTTAGGCAAGTTTGCCTTTGTCACTTTTAGCCATTTTTCGGCCATAATCCTTTGACATTTGTCCTTAGCTGTCTCAAATGCTTTTTCACATTCCGTCAATGATATGACTTTGCTATTAGGATGTGATGGAATATCAAAACATCTTTCGATATCCTGAGGCTTTAAACTGCAAACAATTCTTCCATCTGCTGCTCTGATTTCTCTGGTGGTAGGGTTGTAATGCTTGATACAAGCAATTACAAGCTCTACGCTTTGTAGTGTGATGGGAATTGATGCGGCCTGTAGCAACCCGGATTCTTCGATATTCTGCAATGTTATTTGATTCATGCCTTCTAGCTGCTCCAAATCGACCACCGGATTTACTTGGTGCAGATTTGTGTCAACTGTTTTCAGGTAATCATGGAGTAAGACCGTCTTGGTCTCGTATTGCACCTGGGAGTACTGCATCCTGAAAAACTTGAAGATTGACTGTAAGCTTGACCTAGTTCAGATGATTTTCGGAAACCCTTAAAAATAGCGCCCTGCCGAGAAGTATTTTTCTGGAAAAAATCTGGCACATGGGTTTTGTTCGTGCTTCAATGCTGAACAAACCCAGTTCCTCAGAATTTGGATTCTGAAACTTTTTCGAAAAAAACCCCCAAAAATAGGGGCAGCAAGTTTGCTGATTTTGGAAAATTTGTCGAGATGGGTTTCTCCGGAAAATGATGTTGAATCTACCCAGTTGATCTGATCTAATGTAGCCTGTTGCTTTTTCTGTCAGATGCAAGAAAACCTAAGACAAGAAGAGAGGAAATAGACAGAAGGTGAATTGGAAGTTTTATCTGATCTTCTTGAAAAAAAATCTATCTCTGGTCCAATCCTCAAAATAGCAATCCTTTCCTGCTTCAGATCTGGAAGAAAAATGAAGAATTGATGAAAACCTCCTTCAGATCTTTAATGGCGTCCTTGAGAGCTTGTGGCTATTTTTTATCTTTCAACCTGCAATGAAATAATGAAGTGGGACGCCTTCTCCTTGAATATATATGCTTAAGCTTCAGATCCACAAATTTGGGGACCTGACTCAAGCTCAAAAGGTGATTTGGGCTTGATCTAAAGTTAAAAGGTGATTTCCACCAATCGTGGAGCATTTTAGCCAACTTTAACTCAAAAAGCTCTTGACTTTAGTCAACAATTGACCCTTGACTTCTTTTAGGCGTCCCTTTTGGTCTTTTGCAAGTTTTTAAAGTATTATTCTCCTGAAAACCCCTCTGTTTGATCCTGAATCTAGCGTTGTCTGTTGATCCTGAGACGTCACGGACACATTCACTGCGGAGCTGGATCCAAACTGGAGAGAAGTGCCTGGGAGACTGTTTGATAAAAAACTGAGTTTAAGGCTCCAAAAGAATGGACGCCTTTCCCAAGAAAAGGCACTTTTGCCAATGCCTTAGTGATTTTTCAATCTTCGTTCTTCAGCTTTTTTGAAATGACCTCTCGTGCCTTGATCTGGATTTTTCGTTGATCGGAGGGTCAGATGATTTAGCTTGATGTCTCATGGTGCAGCTGCCAGCCAAAAATGAGCTGTCTTGAGAAACACGGATTTGATTTAGGGTTCGCTGCTCCGAAGAGCCTCGCTTGAAAGAGCTTTTGCCTTTTAGCGATTATTTCCATCGACAAGAGTTTTCGCCGATTAATTATCCAGTTGATTGCTCAACCGGTGTTGATGCTGCGGTTAGTTTAGGATCTACTTGGGGGAAAGGAGTATCCTGGGAAGCCTTTTGTCATTTATCGACATCTAAAAAGGTCAAGAAAGAAGGGCGTAACGCTTCTTTTGGAAAGGCTCTTTTTCTTAGAACTTTGTCGTCAACTGTGGTTTCTTGATATTTTCTCAACTGCCTCTTTTTGCTTCGTTGGCAGCTACTTGTGATCTATTCATCAGATGATCTGGATGTTTGTTTCACTGTTGAGCCAGCAATCAAACACTGAGAATGACTGCTTCGGATGATCTTACTGACTGCATCTGACCTTCAAAGATCATGGGCGCCCCTGCTTGAAGAAGGCGCCTTTTCAACATGTGAGCAATCTCCCCTTCGTAACATCTCCAGAGTTAGTCAAATTTTGACCTTTTTCACTTTCAGGAATCTCCTTCATCAAACAGCATCTTTTTCGATCTTTTCCGCCATGGTTGTATCGTTGAAGCTTTTGAAGCTTAGCTTTCAGCACCTGGTACTGGCCAATCTGCCATTAATGGCTGCGGAGCTCCTAACTTTGTTCCTGAAAAATAGAAATAGACCCACCAGAGTAAAACTTATCTTTTGATGATTCTGACTTGACCAATGTGATCGTGAAGCCTTTTAAGCCTATCAAAATCATTTTCGATCATTTCTGGGAAGGTCCTATTTTCGGGGGATTTCCCTGAAAATAGGGGAAAAAACCCTAATTTTCAAAATTTCAGAATTTTGCACATGTGTTCCTTGACAGAAACCCACCAAGATTCTATGATTGGTTTGACCTAAAACTGACTCAACATGGCATTTTAACAAGATTTAGCTCAATTTATACAGAATGCCAAAAAATTAATTTTGGGTACAACACTCCCAAAAGATAAACAACTTGAAAGTAACCTTCACCAAGATCCTATTGAAGGCGAGGTGATAGCATATGGTGATGGGATCGTTAGCATTAAATGAACTAAATTGCAAAGCTGGAAATGAAGAGTAGGTGGTGATCCGACCATGAAAGATTCCACACTATCATGTCCCCTGAAATTGTAATACTCAAATATGAAATATTGAAATACTAATAAGTAAATAAAACGAATATCTGAATAAATATCGAAAATATAAATACCAATTTTAATACTATTATAATTATCATCAAGTAATTATTATGATGATAATATTATAGTAATAATATAAAATTATACAAACAATTGATATTCCTAAACAATTATTATAATCATAAAATATTAGCAAATAAAATAAAATAAATATCAATAAATATATATAAATATATATATTTGAAATATAAATCTGATTATAATGATAATTTTTGATATCTATAAACATCATTATAAATATTATAATGATAATATATATATCATAAATATGATATGTAACAAATATCATAAACAAGGATAAAATATTAAATAACAATAAATTAATATTACACAACTAATATTAGTGCTACAAACAGCAAAATAAAATATAAACCATAACATTCATAAACCAATACTATTATTAATAACTATGCCTTATTTAATAAATAAATAAATCTAACAACAGCAATCACCATTCAATCAGCCACAATTAGTGGAAGTAGCAATTACCTTATGCAAAGGATATGTACTTCTAGAGAGGTGCGATTAAAGCCAAAAGAAATGAATCATGAAGGGACGTGTCTATGGGCAGCATTTATATAAGGAAAATGATTTCAACCAAGGGGAGGACATCGAATGGTAGAGGAAATAAAAAAGAGATCATCACCATGGCACATGAAGAAGACAAAGCAAGGAAGCAGCGATGGTGTAGTTAGGGATATTAATATAAAATTTCAGGACTACGATTCCCTACATTCATAG
>VDFB02013900.1:0-35142 GCA_007258455.2 Sequoia sempervirens | reverse complement strand
CATTCATGTGCCCCTTTAGTGGTGTTATTATGAATGATATCCCCTAAGGTGTGGCCTTGCAAATTTTTCATGTGCACTCTTTGTGGTGGTATTATTTATAACACCCCCTTAAATGTGACTTTATGAGTCACCCCCCATGATGTTAAAATTTTTTACACCCCCTAAGGTGATTCATCCCATGTGATGTTAAACTTTGGTACACCCCCTAAGGTGATTTGTCCATTGTGACGTTAAAATTTTGTAGACTCCCCAAGGTGATTTGTTTCCTATGATGTTAAATGGTCCCCCACAATGTTAAAATTTATGCACTTCCTATGACATGATTGAAAAAATAGTCCATAGATTTGACATAATGTAGCTTTCTAATTCATAAACTTGAGCATTTTTCCATGGCCATCTAACATAACACAACTTTCTTGTCATTGGAGCCATGTGTTTCATGAGATAACTAACATAATGCAACTTTATAGCCTTGTGAAACCCATCATATTGTATGGATACCTAACATAATCTAGATTGATAGCTAATGGATATATGTAGCTCATGAGTGACCTGGCATAATATAACTTGTTGGTCCTCATGAGAGCACTATTATGTCTAACATCATATTCAAGGGATGATAGGTATTTGAGACAAATGTAAGATTGAGGTCCCTTTACCTTATAGACTCAAATCCTTTTTAGTGTACTAAACTTGCATTTATTTCTTATTTTTATTATTTGAGTTGTGTTTGTTATGTGTCTACCTTGTTTCTTTTGTGTCTTTACCCTATGGCTTCATTATGACATAATTTTTTGCAAAAATGCCTTGGCTCCTATTTTTCCCTTGTCTCAAGCTTCAAAATAATTATACTCATGCTAGGGTTATTTATAAATACTATTGAAGCTCTTTTTTTATGTTTAAAACTGTAAAAACCCTAGCTTCCTGCAAAAGCTAATATTAATTTTGTTCTAACTCTGTGTTGATTTCTTGTTTCCCATTTCCTACAAAGACAATAGGGGATTGGTGTCTCTTTTAGGTTGGTTCCCACTTCATATTGTAATTCACTTTTATATTTTTTTCTTTCTAAGGTTGGATTTGGATAGTAGATCCAAGTAAGTATTTTCATCGTGGTTTTTCCCATCTTGGGTTTCCATTTATATCTGGTGTTCTCATGTGCAGATGTGTGTGTTTATGTTGTTCCTTGATCATTAGTTTCTTCTTTGATTCAAGTTTTAGTTTTGGTATGTGCATTTGAGTTAAGAGATTTAAATAGATTTGATCTATTGATTCACCCCCCCTCTTAGTAGATTGTTTTCCCTTCAATTGGTATCAAATCCAAGTTCCTTTGAAGAAGCCTAATAGCTTAAGGTAGTTTCAGGATGGAACACTTAGTTGCTCAAGAAGGATTATCTAGAAACAAAGCATCACTCTATGGTGAATCCAATTTTGTATTTTGGAAAGTTAGGATGGAGTCCTACTTGATGGCTCTAGGAATAGATATTTAGATGTCAGTTTTGGAGGGATATGATATTCCTAAAAACCCTCCTAGGGATTAGGCTAGAAAGAGGGCTTTTGAAATTAATGCTAAGGTGGGAAATGTTATTTCAAGTGGATTGACTAACTCTGAATTTGTAATAGTGATGTAGTGAAAAAAAATGAAGGAAATATGGGATAAATTGCATACCATCTATGAAGGTGATGAAAAATTCAAAGAGGCAAAGTTGAAAACTCTTAGATCTCAGTTTGAAAGCCTAAAGATGAGAGAAGATGAGAATATTGACACATTACTACTCTAGGTCAATGAAGTTGTCAACTCTATTTGAGGTCTTGGTGAGGAATTAAGAGAGAAGAATGTTTTGAAAAAGGTACTCAAATCTCTCCCTAGAAGGTTTGATTCTAAAGTCTCTACAATTGAAGAAGCTAAGGATCTTAATGCTTTGAAGATGAATGAATTGTATGGAATTATAACTGCTTTTGAAATGAGATTTGAAAGTGAGGATACTAGTAGGAAAGAGGTTGCATTCAGAGTATCTAATAAGAAAGTTGATCAAGATTATGATACTAGATCAGATCCGAGTAAGTCAATTTTGTCAAAAAGATACAAAGAGGCTCTAGTAAGTATAAAGGCAAGTTACCTTTTAAGTGCTTTAATTGTGGTGAGGTAGGATATTTTATGGCTAAGTGTTCCCATAAATTTTCTAACAATGTTGAGAAAAAATATGTAAAGAAACCATTACAGAGAAGGAACAAAGGTTAGGAGAAACATCATATATTCTACACTAATGAGGAAGAAGACTACTCTACTGATGAAGAAGATGAAGATATCTTTGGAGATGAAAAAGAAAAAGTTGTATTCATGGTTTTTAAAACTATTGAAGAAGATACAAAAATAGATTCTGAAAAAAGAAGAAGATGAAGTAGATCTTGTGGAAGAATTACTATGTGCTAGAAAAGAGATTAAGAGATCGAAGAAGAGAATTACATAAGAAGTGAAGGTTAAATAAAAGGTATCTCAAGATCTAGTGAAAGTAGAGAAGATGATTGTTGATCTAAAGACCTAAAAAAAAGAAGCAAAATAGATTGAAGAAGTTCTAACTAGAAAATTATTATCAAGAGACAAGGACTGTGAGAGGCTTGAAGCAAAAAATGCTACAATAAGAAAAGAGCTTGAGAAAGTGAATCAACAGTTGTAAATGAGGTTTGGAAAGAGTATTGAAACCATAGATTAGATGGGGTTGGGGCCCTAGCTTGGTTGGCTAATCCTTTCCTGTTGCAAGAGGTTGGTCACAAGGTCTAGTCTCCCCCACCCCCATGGTATCGGAGGGCATGTTGTGTTGCAAGATAGTGTTTCCCTTGGTCTTCCTTGCAACATGACGTTTTGGTTTGTGACATGGTCTAATTGCCTCCTATGGATCTTAATGGAATCTTGTATCAGGCATTGACAGGTCAATCTTTTGGTGCAATGACAAGGCCAACAATTGGTATCAAAGCTGGTCATAGGTTCAAACCCCTCGCTTGTGCTGGGAGGATTGTTGCAAGATAGTGTGTCCATTGGCCTTCCTTGTAGCACAACGCTTGGGTTTGTGACATGGTCTAACTGCCTCCTATGGATCTTAACCGAATCTTGTATTGAGCATTGATAGGTCAATCTTTTGGTGCAACAAGGCCAACATGTTGCACTAGTGTCATCGGTCACATTAAAAATTTTACCAATGCATTGCAGTTTATAGGTGGTCACGCTACCCGATTCCTGTAGTCTAAAAATAAAATTAAAAAAAAAAACCATAGATCAGATATCAGGGATGTTAAGGTCTCCACATAACAAAATTGGAATTGGTTTTGATGATCAGAAGAACAAAGTGACACAACTATCTATGAAGCCTTCTAAAGCAAGTCAAGAAGTGATTGGTTCTGAAAGTTCAAATTTTGAAAGAGTTATTGCAAGAAAGACACAAAATGATGGCTTTATTCGAATTCAAAAGAAGAGAAGATCCAAAAGATAGGGATTCAACACTAGGTTCAATTATTATTTTTCCAGTTATTGTATTAATTTCAATAATTTTGGTCATAAGGCTATGGAACATAGAAAAGCTTTGATAGGAAGAAATAACTTTGTTAGCAATAATAAATTTTCACGTCTATACAATTTCAATATCATCATCTACTACAAATGCAACAATTTTGGACACATTGCTAGGAACTGCAAAAGAAATTTCGTGAGTCCTCTACTGAAAATTGGAAGGAAAGGATTAGAATGTATAAATCATGAATAAGATAAAGTCTAGAAAAAGGTTCCTAAAGATATAAAGTCTAATAAATCAATTATTTCCCAAACTGCATTACATGCTTAGAAAGAGAAGAATTTGTAGATCATAGGCAATATTTTCTCAAGCCACGTGACTTGAGATAAAAGTAAGTTCATGAATTTCAAGAAATTTGAAGCAAGTTTTGTGACTCTTGGAAATAATTCTATTGCCAAAATCTCTAGTAAGGGTACTTTGAGCCTTGATGGTGGTAGGACAAAAAAATGTGATGTTTTGTATGTTGAGGGACTAAAACATAATCTTTTAAGTGTAATTCAGATGTGTGATAAATATTATAAGCTATCCTTTAGTGCTAAAGATTGTGAAATCAAGGAATCAAGCACCAAAGAACTAATTATGGAAGGAAGTTGGATAGATAGTGACATATATCATCTTAGTGAGTTGAATGGGAAAAATTATCTTACTTTACAAAGAGAAGAATGTTGGATTTGGAATAGAAGGTTGGGACATATGAATTTTGATGACATTGTAAAGATTAGCTTAGGAGGAATGGTCTGAACTATGCCAAATATTAAGAAGCTTCAATCTACTAGTTGCAAATCATCTCATGAAGGAAAACACACAAAAAGAAGATTACCTACTAAGGGGTATTCTACATCAAAACCACTAGATTTGGTCCATACAGATCAATGCAGATCTATAATGATAAAAATTCTACAAAGAGATAGGTATTACATGATGCTTATAGATGATTACACTAGAATTACTTGGGTTACATTTATAAAATAGAATTCAAAATAATTTTAGAAGTTTAACGCATTCAAGGCATTAGTAGAGAATGAAATCAAAAAAACAATCAAGGTTTTGAGATTAGATAGAGGTGGAGAATTCACTTCTAAAAAGTATGACAAATTTTATGAAGATCATGGGATTCGAAGGAAATTTTATGCTCCTATGACTTTGTAGCAAAATGGAGTTATTGAAAGGAAGAATCAGACTATATAGGAAATGGAAATAATAATATTGTGTCAAGAAAATATATCAAATGAATATTGGAGAGAAGTAGTTCAAACTATAACATTTATCCTAAATAGAGTTTAGAGTAGATGCAAGAGTGATAAAACACCATATGAGTTATGGAGAGGAAGACCAAATTTAGTTAGAAATCTCAGTATATTTGGAAGAAAATGCTAGTACATCAAAAGGGATGAAGAAAATTTGGGTATGTTTGATTCTAGGTCTGATGAAGGTATTTTTCTTGGTCATTCTTTAAGAAGTAAAGCATATAGATGTTACAACAAAAGGATGAAAATAATTGTGGAAAGTGAAAATGTGAGAGTTGATGAAACAATTCAATCTACTAGTACTCTAGAAGTAGAAGATGATGAAGAACAAATCAACTATAATAGTGAATATTCATAAGTTGTTACAAAATCTCCAAAAAAGTATGTTCAGAAGAATCACTCTTAAGAATAGATTATAGGAGACAAATACATTAGAGTTCATACCCAAAAGAGACTTGAGAGGAAAAATGAGCAAGTACACTTTGTATTACTATCAAAGATAGAACCAAAGTCTTATAAAGACTCAAGAAAAGAGAAAGGTTGGATAAAAGCTACAGAGGAATTCTTGAACAAAAAAAAAGAAAAAGAAAACTTGGGAAGTTTTCCCAAGACCTAAAGGAAAGAATGTGATTGGAACCAAGTGGGTTTCCAGAAACAAGCTTACTGAAGAAAGTGAAGTGATCTAGAACAATACTAGATTTGTATGTAAAGGATATGATTAGGTTGAATGTGTATATTTTGAAGTGATATTTTATCTGGTAGCAAGACTAAAAGTAACCAAGATGTTTTTAGTTCTTTGAACAATCAAGAATTTCAATGAATACCAAATGGATGTGAAGACAACATTTTTGAATGGATGGCTAGAAGAAGAGGTCTACATTGAACTGTATATGTCTAAAAATGGTCATGATTAAGCTTGTTAATTAATTAAATATGAATTATTTAATTAATTCTCCTAAAGTCATCTACATATAAATAAATTTAATTATTTATTTATATTGTTCATTTTCTAATTCTTCTACCTTAATTAAATAAATAATTTTATTTAATTATTGACATTTCCCACATTCCTCTTAATTAAATTAAATAAATTTGATTATTTATTTTAATTATCATATCATTCTAAAGTTTGAATATTTGAATATTCAAATAATGGAATATTCTCTTCATCCCATAATCAAATTAAATATTAAATATTTTATTTAATATTTTCCTCTCACTCTAAATTCATTTCTAAAACATAATTAAATATAATTTATTTAATTATGCGAGTTTCTATATCCATCTTCACTTACAAATTAAATAAATTTATTTTATTTAATTCTAACTCATTCTAAACTCGTTCTTTGAAATGGCAATTTCCCTTCGGATCTCAATGATGAAAATTGAAGGAAAAGGGAAACCTTCTATCTCCCTCTCCACTTTCAAAAATCTCCCACCATCCATTCGAACAAGCTTAATCTAGGCCGTTAATCAAATTAGCCAATCGAATCCTTTCCAAGACTCTATAAATACTGATACAAATCCAAGCTTTGGTTACCTACACGTACACACAGATACACGCATTTACACAACACTTAAGCATTCACATCATTTTCAGCATCACAGCGATATTATCATCTTAGCATAGCCTTGCATTTAGCATAATGTGCATTTTCAAATCTCGTTCTATAGTTGTTCATTTTGTTGAAGCTTGATCCGCTGATCTAAGAGCCATTGGAAACAACAAAATGTTGGAGTTAGAGAGAAATAGGACTACTTCAGGGAAGCTACAGTAATAGTTTGTTCATTCTGTTTTCTTTTTTTAGTTTTCTTGATACAATGTCTTATTAATATGTGTTTGAATTTGTTTATACATTGATACATTTTTCACTCACACATAAAATGGCGCCCACCATGGGGCTCGAACCCACAAATTTAACATTCTCTGCAAGTTTTTTTTGACAGTTTCTGCGTTCTGGAGTTAACTTTAAAAAAAAATGGCGTTTGAGTGCATTCGACATTTTCTGTGACGCATACGGGGTTTTTGACTCTTTTGTTTTGCAGGATTTTGGAGCGCATATAGTAGCTGTTCTAGCGCATATAGTAACTATTTTGGCGCATATAGTAATTGTTTTAGCGCATATAGAATCTTTCTTGTGGCGCATATACCTTCTGTTGCGGCACATATACCTTATGTTCCTGTGCATATACCTTTTGTTGCGGTGCATATACCTTCTGTTCAGGTGCATATACTTTATGTTCTAGCGCATATACTTTCTGTTCTGGCGCATATGGATTTTAACAAAAATATAGAATTCTGAGTCTGACGCCTTCCGCAGAAAAAAATTCTTTTTTTCTTTTTCTGGATTTTTAAAATGAAACAATCCTAGGGTAGACACATCTGGATAAAATGAAGCAATCTAGGATAGTCACCACACAATGATCTTGCAATTAAAATTTAATAACTTGTTTTTGTGAAGCAATATCTTCACTTAGATTAGATCATTGTGATTTGGGTTTTAAAATGAACATTTATTCACTTTGTCTATGGCAATAGGTCTATGCTCTCCCCTTAACTGGGTGATCATAATACCAGACTTGCCTTTTCAATTTCATGAATTTTTACTGCTTTAATTACATCCTTTAGAGAGCCTATCATAGTGGGAAAAAGTACTTACCCTACAGGAATGACTCAAGTGGGTTCAAGCCAAAGCCAGGCTATTCCGCCCCACTATAAAATTTAAAGCAAATATGGGGAAACCCTCTTTTTCCAGTAGTGTGCAAGATAACCATCCCCAAAACCTTTGTTCTAAAGGTTGGGAGGTCTCCTGAGGGAGTTTATTATTGCTGCACTGAATGGAAATCCTTACTATGAACCTAGTGTAGTGGCCAGCTGAAGTCAGTTTCTAAACATTCTAATAATCACAGTGCAAGGGGAGGGATGAATCTGCCCCCAAGACACTCACCATATAATTTCCAAGGACCGTTTGCTCAGGGGATCCGGTATCCACTTCTATAACTCTAAGTATGCACCTGGAAAAGACAAAAACATGGGCGCCCCTTTGGGGGTGACACAGCCGTGTGAGTCGATGCAATTCTAAGATGTGGGTTGTTGATTACTAGAATGACCTACTTGAGAATTAAAGAGTGAGTTTGTCTGAATTGTCTTTCATGTGCAAAACCTATGAAAACATTTGTTGAAAACATTTTCTTGATCAAACACTTCATGTTAGTGTAGGGCCTTTAAAACAACTATTTTTCAAAATGTTTGTTGTGACTTCCATCACATTAAATCAGATAAAAGATCATTCGAAATGAACATGAAGAACAAAAAATAAATCACACAAAAGTTTTTCATACCATTGGTTGAATAACATTCCCAATACTTTTCCCGTGCTTAGAGATTGGAAATCAACAAAATTTCTCAAGAAATCAGTTTCCAAAAGGATCAGAAAACCCAAGAAAACATTAGGATACAAGAAAACATTGCAAAAGAGAAAATTCTTATACAAAATTCGACACGTCTTACTTCATTACTGAGGATTTCTTCATAGATACCAAGACTTTGTTAGAGGATTCACTGATGAGTATGTTGTAGATCCCTTAGATTCTCAAGATTATTATCAGAGATTAGCTCTATCACAACGGCATAATAAAAATCAACCTCTTGAATTTGACAACATACCACAACCTTCTATAGAATATCCTTCACATCCCAATCAAATCCTTTAGTGATTTTGGAACCTTTCTTCGAAAACAAAGATAAAAAATTTAAGAGTGCATCTCTAAAACAAATTTCTAATTATTGATTCAACTACCCCAATAGGATTATGACATCCTTCATCATTGGAAGCCACAATCAAAAATTAGGAACATCTTAGATCATCATCATCACACTTGTCAAAACTAGGATCTAAGTTTAGAAGAATTTTTCAAAATCATATGCCTATCTTCACAAGATCCCAATTCAATAAATTGAAGGATGAAATCCAACAAGAAGGTCATACTCAAAACGTTCAAGAAGAGAGTGAAAGCAGCAATCCTCTTTACATCATGAATCATAATCCACCTTTTGACAAAGATACGGATAACAGAGAAGAAAATCCATTCCACCAATACAAAGACATGAACAAAACACAGATAGACAGTGATGAGGAACAAGATGAGGAATGTATTAGAGAAGCTGAGCAAGATCCAAAATTTCACAAAGCCATCGAAAAGATCTTGCAGTGAGATAAGGAAAAATATTTTCACTATCTAGCCAAACAAGGGGCTAAATTGCCTCATGACTTTAATACTGAGAATTTGAAAAAAAAACCTAAAGAGACACCTCTATCTGATCTTAGTGCTTTGACTCAACAAATCAAGGCACTTCAAGGACAAGTTAAAGAATTACAAGGGGGAACAACCACAAAGAAATATAATCTGGAGGACATTTTTCCTTATCCTTTCGATCGAAGTCTTAACATGATTCCTTTTCCCAAGCATTGTGAAATGCCAAAATTTGATCGCTATAATGGGAAATCAGATCCAATCGATCATGTTAGAGACTTCAGAAACATGACATTGGAATTCACTCATGAAGACACTTACTTGATGCGATTATTTCCTAGGAGTCTTGGAGTACACTCTGTGGAATGGTTATCTAAGATTACACCTCCCATCAGAACATTTGAAGAATTAATCAACTTATTCATATCACAATATGCCTACAACATACAACACCAGATCACCATGATAGATCTTTGCAAAATTGCACAAAAACCTAGAGAATCTTTCATTACATTTCTTCAGAGATGGAGAAGAATGTTCACCAAATATCCATGTCCTGTTCCTGAAAAGGAAAAGATGGTTACCTTTATTAACAGTTTAAATTCAGAAATGAGCTATCATTTGAACTTACATTTTCCTTCTTTTGAGAAAATGATTGAAGATGCCATAACCATTGAAAATGCTTTGGTCAAAAGAGGAATAATAAAACATGACAAAGACAATCCTAGCTCATCCAACCATCACAATAATCAGGACAAGTCCAAATTTTGGACTCACAACAAAAATATGGTGAATGATGGTGTTGTTGATGCGAATCATACCTCAACCAAGCCATTTTTCCTCAGTACTCCAAACATTCGTAACAACAATGTCAAATCGATTGCAAATCACAAAAATAATCCTCCTCCTCTGAGGAACAATATCAATCAACACTCTACTCCCAATCAAGGGACTTCCAACAACCAAGGTTACTGAGGAACCAATAACAATCACAATTCCTTAGGAAACACCTTGAATACAAATCCATAGAAATTTTCATTCTTCTCTAAAAGAAGAACTTTCACTTCATTGGGTCAATCTTTAGAATCCGCATTCAAAGAGTTGATGGCCAAAAATGTCATTACTTTGCCGGCTCAATGAAACTATGAACCCAGTGTAAAGCCTCCATCATGGAATGAGGCATACTATTGTGATTATCATCAGTGCAAAGGTCATCGCACAAATAACTGCCAAGCCTTGAAGAATACCATTCAAGACTTAATCAACAATGACATCATTACAATAGAAGGACATCAACAATCCAACGCAGACCACCAAGCATTTCACAACCCTTTGCCCAACTATCAAAAGGGTGAGTCTTCTAAAAAAAATGTGAATCATATCAATGATGATCATATAATCAATCATCTCTACACAGACGATGAGTGGGTAAATGTCATTAAAGTCAAAAAAAGGGTGGAATATAGAGAAGTCATCGCAACAACAAGAGCGCAAGCTAAAGTTGTCTTAAAGGGCACCTCTTCAAAATCCATTGAACCTCCACCTCAACATCAATATGATTTGGTCAATCAACTTCAGAAAACCGCTGCTCAAATTTCTATTCTGGAACTATTGAAGATTTCCCCAGCTCATAACAAAATTCTCGAAAAATCCCTTGTTGAAACTAATGTATCCACTGACCTGGATGTGAACCAATTTCAAGCCATGGTAGGACACTTGTCCTCACCCACTTGCCTTTCATTCTCTGAAAAAGATGACGTTTCCATAACTCATCCCCATAATTCATCATTGTACTTAGAATTCATGGTTCACAAGTTTCGTATCAGATGAGTTCTAATAGATGGATGTGCTGGTTTGAACATCTGTACCATGAAGTTGGTTAAGGCTTTGGGATTTTCTGAGGACTCCATTGATTTCAGAAGAAAGAGCATCCAAGGGTCTAATCATGCTTCCAATCAAAGTGGGCCCTGTTATAAAGAATACTTTCTGTAAAGTACTGAACCGTGATCTTGCATATAACATCTTGTTGGGTCATCCTTGGATCCACGAAATGCAAGCTATCCCATCAACCTATCATCAATGTCTTAAGTTTCCTTATGATGGATAGGAAATCACGATACCAGCTGATAATTCCAATATTCAAACTTGTGCCAACATAAAAGCTAGTCAAGATACTTTGGTCCCTAACAATCGAGAAGCTCATGCTAGGACTTCTCTAAAGATTGACATACAAATCAGTCAATTGACCAATAGTTTTGACAAAAAAATGAAATTCAAGGATCATGGAGTTGGAGAATACTCTGTTTGTCTTGCCAATTTACCTACATCACCTCGATCACATGGACAACCATCTATCAGGGAACATCAAATATCAGCAGCATCAACATCAAAGCAACCACCAATAGAGCCAATCACAAAATTTAATGGACAATTCATCAAAGAAAAATTCCCCATGGAAAATCCCAAGGATACAAAAATTCTAAACTAGCTCTATAAAGATGAAGATGAAGCAGTCTTTAATGTAAAATTACCCACGGACAAATATGGAAAAGGGTATTCAATCATGCAGAAGATGGGCTATGATAAAGGTCCTGTCGAAAAAAGGAAAGGAGTAGTTGAACCTATTCACCTCTGCAGACTCGCTGCAAAAGAGAAAACTGGATTGGGCTATGATACTCATTCCAAAGAAAGCACATCCAAACAACTACATGGCACTGTCTTCACATTGCAAGAAGGCTTAGATTCACGAGAAGCATGTTTGACAACAGTTTAGAACTTCTTGGATAACAAGTTTGACACAGACTCTATTGAATATGAATGCAAAACCATTTACAATAATGAGTTCTGGAGGGACAAAGAGGTTGATGTAATACACCAGTACGCCCCAACTCTAATTGAAGGTCAAGGTTTAAGGACCCAAACACACGAATTCGAACTACAAAGTCACCATGATTCTAGTGATGCTGAGTCAAATCTAAACGAACAAGACTATCATGAGGACAGTATCATCATTGACCCACCTCATACTTCGGATCCTACGGACCACTCTGTTATGACTATAACCATAGCCGATTTCACACAACCTAATGATCCGCTATCTTTAATTTATCTTGATCTCATTGATTGGGATTCAACTGAACCTATCGATATACCTATGTTTCCAAATGATGAAGCTATCATAAACTTCCTTTCCGCAGAAGATATAAATGATTGTTCCACCAGCAATTTTTGGCATAGAGTTTTTGATCAGGAGAGTGTCAAGTCTCCTAGCTGCAAAAGTAAAAACAAAAAAGAAAGATCTAATGGTGAAAACCAAAATCTGGCAATATTAGATTGAACAAAAGATAAAATAAAGAGCATATCAGATGGTGAAAACCTCTTTGAGGCACCAGATGATGGGAATCTTGACACTCTCCCAGAGCACTACCATGAGTGATCGCCTATTTTGATTGAGCCTACAAATGCTGTCAATCTTGAGACTTCCGACAAACCAAAAATTTTACAGTTAGCTGCATCAATGACAGAGAAAGAAATACTAGAGTTCATGGAATTTCTAAAAGCAAATCAAGTAAATTTTGCATGGTCTTACGCTGACATGCCTGGTTTTGATCCAGATCTTATCATGCATCACTTGTCTATCAAACTAGGGGCCAAGTCGGTGAAACAAAAACTTAGAAAGATGCACCCTCATGTTGCATTATTGGTTAAGGAAGAACTGAGAAAACTCCTTGATGTGGGCTTCATAAGACCAATCGACTATGCCAAATGGATCTCCAACATTGTTCCTGCATCCAAGCCAGATAAAACTATGAGAATATGCATAGATTTCAGAGATCTTAATAAAGCATGTCCTAAGGATGACTTCCCACTACCAAACATCGACACCATAGTTGATCTGATAGCTGGCCATGCCATGTATTCATTAATGGATGGTTTTTCTGGCTACAACCAAATCAAGATTGCACCTGAAGACCAGGAGAAAACAACTTTCACATGTCCATGGGGAACTTATTGTTGGAATGTCATGCCTTTTGGTCTAAAGAATGTTGGGGCTACTTACCAAAGAGCCATGACTACAATCTTTCATGACATGATGCATATCTTCATGGAAGATTATGTAGATGACATATTGGCAAAATCATACACCAGAGAAGGACATCTTGAAATATTGTCCAAAATATTTGCAAGATTAGAGAAATTCAAAGTTCGCCTCAACCCCAAGAAATGTGTTTTTGGGGTCAAATATGGAAAACTCTTGGGGTACATTATTTCAGAAAAAGGCATTGAAGTAGATCCTGCAAAAGTACAAAAAATTATGGAAATGCCTCCACCAAAGAACATCAGTCAGTTGAGATCACTACAGGGACGACTGCAATCTATACGAAGGTTCATTGCACAATTGGCCGACAAAAGTTTACCTTTCACACATCTACTGCATAAGAATGTTCCTTTCAAGTGGGATGACAAATGTGAATTGGATTTTCAACAAATCAAGCAATATTTAATGACTCCACCAGTTTTCATACCACCAAATCCAGACAAACCCCTAATCTTATACATTGCCACAACAGAGACATCTTCGGGGGAACTGCTAGCGCAAGAAGACTCTACAGGAAAGGAACGTGCAATTTATTACATCAGTAGAAAATTGACAAGTCATGAGCTCAACTACACTTCTATTGAGAAGGCTTGTCTGGCGGTAGTTTCTGCTTCACAGAAATTTTGGCATTACATGTTAACTCATACAATCAATCTGGTTTCAAAGATTGATCCACTCAAGTATTTGTTAAGCAAAGCATCATTGACAGGAAGGTTAGCAAAGTGGGTAATGATTCTGAGTGAGTTTGACATCCATTGTGTTGATAGCAATGAAATCAAAGGACAAGTTATCGCTAATCAATTAGCTAAAGCACCACTACAAGCAGACCATCCCCTGCACATTGAATTTTTAGATGTTGATGTCTTTACTGCAGAATCTAAACAACCATGGTCCTTATATTTTGATGGTTCTTTCACTCAACATGGATCCGGGGCAGGCATACTTTTTATCACCCCTCAAGGACACACCATTCCTCGATCATATAGGCTGATGTTTCCATGCACCAATAACATAGCTGAATATGAAGCATTAATCACCAGACTTAAAATAGCACTAGAATGGAGAATTACAAAATTACAGGTGTATGGTGACTCATAGCTGGTCATTTATTAGATCAATGATGATTATCAAACCAAAGATGACAAACTAATACTGTATAAAAAGATGGTTGATGAATTCAAGAAATATTTTGTGGACATCAAATTCACAAAAATTCCAAGGCTTGATAATAAAGTAGCTGACTCCATGGCTATGATAGCATCATTATTACAACTCCCAAAAACTCAGAATCGCTATGAATTTCTGGTGGAACAATCATTTACACCTGCTTATGATACACCTGAAAGCCAAATCATTTGCCACTTGGTAGGATCTGATTCACCTTGGTACGGAAAAATTTATGCCTATCTCAAAGACGATATCTTACCACCCGATTTATCCCGTAACCAAAAATGCAATTTTATCTGCCAATCCGCTCGCTACACTCTTATTGCTGACACTCTTTATCGCCGTGGTCTTGATGGTACTTTACTTCGATGCCTTGAACGTGAGGAATTTGACAAAGCTTTACAAGAAGTTCATGATGGCATCTATGGTACTCATTCGAGTGGACTGACCTTATCCAAAAAATTGATTAGAATGGGTTACTACTGGCCTACAATGGAGAGGGAATCATTCACTTTTGTGAAAACATGCTCAAAATGTTAGATTCATGGGAATCTCATTCATGCTCCTACACAGGAACTTCAACCATTCACGCCAAATTGGCTATTTTCTCAATGGGGGTTAGATCTAGTGGGCAAGATTCATCCTTCTTCATCGAATGGACATAAGTTCATCATCACAGCTATAAAATATTTTACCAAGTGGATTGAGGCAATCCCTCTTACTAAAGTTACCGGCAAACAAATATCATCATTCATACTCAACTATATTATTTGTCGATATGGCATTCCCAACTCCATTATTACAGATAATGGACGTCCGTTCAAAAATTAGGATGTTGATGAACTTTGTGAAAGATTTCACATTCAACATAGATATTCAACACCTTACTATCCAAAAGGGAATGGCCAAGCAGAGGCCTCAAATAAAACAATATTAAATTTTTTGAAGAAAGCTGTGAATGATTCAAGGAAGGATTGGCATGTTCAACTCAATCCCACCTTATGGGCCTACAGAACCAGTATCTGCACGCCAATAGGAGAAATGCCATTTGCTCTTGTCTATGGAGCAGAGGCCATACTACCTTTAGAAGTTGAGATTCCCTCACTCAGAGTATCATTGAAAGGTCTTACAATGGATGATGAATACAGAGTTTTCTGACTCCAAGAACTAAAACTCCTAGATGAGAAGAGACAAAGAGCAGCTGATCATTTAAAAGCATATCAACAAATGATGTCTCATAGCTATAATCACAAAGTAAAGCCACACACCTTTCAAGTGGGTGATCTTGTTCTGAAAGAAAACCCACGCAATCAGCAAGACAGAGAGAAGAAAGGAAAGTTTGAACCAAATTGGCTAGGTCCTTACGTGGTTATCGCAGTCTATGGTTCAAGAGCCTACAAATTATTGACGCCAGAAGGGGACCTGTTTGATGAACCTATCAACAACATGCACCTGAAAAATTATTATGTCTAAAGAAGAAATCCGAAAAATCAGAAAAAGTCCTGAAGAAATACAAAAAAATTAGAAAAAGTCCTGAAGAAATCCAAAAAATCAGAAAAAGTCCTGAAGAAATACAAAAAAAATTAGAAAAAGTCCTGAAGAAATACAAAAAAATTAGAAAAAGTCCTAAAAAAGAAGAAGAAGAAGAAGAAGAAAGTCATAGGGTGAAAACCTAGCGACAGGCAGTCTATTGGCAAGAAAAATGCAATAAAAACAAATAGTGAAAATCTAGCAAACATATGCTATTTGTGGCTCTCCATCTATTAGTTCATGTTCTGCATTTAACTTTTCAGCCTTCCTTTTCATATATTTTTTTTCATCATCTTAGGGCCACACCAGCACCATGCTATCATCATTTAGCTCGAGCGATAACCATGGCTTGATTATGGTACACATTCATTTTAGCAAGTTGTGTCAATACCAAGGGCAAACATGGGCATACTGGGGGCAATCAACTTTCAAGTTTTACCAAAAGAGTGAGACAATGACATCAAAGCCAATCATGCAAAAACAAAACAACCAAATCAAACTATATCAATAAAACATCCAATCATTGATCCATATCACAATAGCTTTCAGTTGCGTACTATAACGCCAAGAAAGTGCAGAAAGAAATAGATTAGAGCAAACATGCAATACTAAATCTAAAATGCAAATCTAATGTTAAGCAACAAAGAACAAAGGAAATTAAAACGTAAACAAACTGAAACAATCTCACCAATTTCAAACATAATTCCATGACTCATCTCGATTGCCCTTCTCCATTTTGCTTGTGTAGTATAATTGCCCTCAGATTTCTCGTAAGTTCGTGCAAGTATAGCTTATGATAAAGATTAGCAAAACATCAAAGATTCAAGATTAAGTGCTCTCAAAAGTCATAAGATTTTGCGAGAGAGATTGGAATAAAAAATGACAAATCAATCTATAGAAAATTGATTATTCGAACGACAGGCCGTGATTGAAAGATCAACGGACGGTTGAGATCGACTGATTAGACATGCATTCTGATAACTGTCAGTAGTGACATGAGTGATACAAACTAGAAATAGAATTAAAGATTAAATAAATGGTTTAATCTTCCAGTTTGGTATTCGAAAACATAAGAATTATCTTTGCATGACAAAGATAAAGATTGATTAAAGCAACTCTTGTTCGAATGCACGCTAAATATAAATATTTAATTAATCTACATGTACATGCAAATGAGTTAGAACTGGACAATTGAATGATCTGACGAAGAGATTACTCAAGAAAGCCACTCAGACATCAAATCAAGAGTTAACTGAGCGATTAAAATAGATGTCGAGTCGAGTAAAAGTGAATACTTAGATAACTCACATAATTATCTAAAATATAGAAGAATGTGTTAAAATAGAATTAATGAATTAAATAATTCATTTAATTCAAGATTCGATATTTGAAGAATAATTAAATAAATAATATTTATTTAATTAAGTGATGAAGGAATTTTAAATGAATAATTAAATAAATAAAGAATTTATTTAATTATAGTTGAAATATGATAAAGGTAAATTAAATAATGATTTATTTAATTTAACAAGAAGAATAAGGTTAATTAGTAACATAATTAAATAAAAAGCGTTTATTTAATTAATCAGATAGAATAAAGAAAAATGTGAATTAATTAAATAATTAAGATTATTTAATTAATAGAAGAATTGAAGACTATAGATAACAATTAAATAATTGACATTATTTAATCATGACCATGAATAATACAAATTATGAAGAATATGGAAGTCGCAGGCCTAAACCGATTTTGGTGTCTACACGTACCTTATCATGACTCATATCTGGATGATCTATAATCTGAATAATGTTTGGAATAATAGTATTTCATTTTTGAACAATGGTTGTTTAATTTTTGATATCATTTCTCTGGAGCACACTCGATGATGTATTGAACTAGAGTGGCAAGGAAAGAGGATGATTTTTATTTGTCTGTTGTATTGAGGTTAATCATCCATCTGTTTCAAGTATGTCGCGAGACATGATTTTCCAATGTTTATCATTGATGACAGTTCCAAATTTGTATCAGATGGTGGTTAGTCTTTGTTTGTTCGCAAGAAATGCTCAGGTCATCTCGGTTCAATTATACCTAGATGCTTGTGTTCACTTGCTATATCAAAAATCATGAAAGTTGTACTGAGGTCATCATTGGTGCTAATTTCCCTCTGATGCTTGTACATACTTCCAACATTTTCAAACGCTCTATGATGATTTAAGCAGGCTAGCCAAAAGGCTCAACAAAATGGTGGGTTTCATTTAGTTGCATTTCATTTTAGGTCATTGTACATAACTGCATATTGGATTTGCATCAAGAGTTTTGAAAGGCCAATGGTTGTCATGTTTCTTTGGACTATTTGTGGAGGACAATGCAGACTTTTGGTTCATTATCATTATCATTTCATTTTTGTTATCATTCATTTCACTTATCATCATTTATCGCATCATCATTCATTTCCTATATTTTATCATTCATATTAGTTTCATTAACATTTCAACATTTCATTCATTATCATTTATATCTCATCATTGCATTACCATTATCATATTATAGTCATTTCATTCATTATCATTCATATTAGTTTCATTAACATTTCAACATTTCATTCATTATCATTTATATCTCATCATTGCATTACCATTATCATATTATAGTCATTTCATTCATTATCATTCATATTAGTTTCATTAACATTTCAACATTTCATTCATTATCATTTATATCTCATCATTGCATTACCATTATCATCATTTCATTTATTTTTCATTTTCGTTATCATTATCATTTATATTATTATCATCTCATCATTGCATTACCATTATCATATTATAGTCATTTCATTTATTATCATTATCATTCATATTAGTTTCATTATCATCTCATCATTTCATTATCATTGTCATTTCCTTATTTCATTATCATTGTCATTTCATCAGCTTCTTATCGTTACCATTATCATTATTTATCACATCATTATCATTCATTTCATGGTTATCATTCATTTCATTTTTTATCATTATCTTATCATATCATATCATTATCATTTCATTATCATTATAAATCCATTATTATTCATTTATCCGTTCATTCTAATTACAAATCATTATATTTTCATCACATACCATTTTATCATACATCTCCTCACTATTTACTCATATTATTTTTCATCATATCATATCATTTTATCATACAAATTCATAATGCATATCATGAACACAACATTCATTTTTCATCATATTATCATCTTTTACCTGCATTAAAAAAATCTAAAAAAATAAACATTCCATATGTACATTTCCATATACACATCATAAGTCATCCACCTACATGACATCATTGAACATCATTATCAAATCATCATCATCATAATAAAACCATCATTATCAAATCATCATCATCATAATAAAAACATCATTATCAAATCATCATCATAATAAAAACATCATAATCGAATCATTCTGCATATCATGTTAGTCATCAGATCTTTCAAATGCATACCAAAATCCATAAAAAAACATGAAAATAAATGCATATCACATTATCATCTCATAAATACACATCATATCATCAAAATCATCGCCGCTGCATATCATCAATAATAAAAAATGATACAAATGTCCAAATGCCCAATGAAACTGAAATGTCCAAAGAGAAATATATAATATACGATCAAAAATCAATATACATGCTCCAAAAATGATACACATGTGAGAAATACATTTGCTAACTAGTCGATGCCCCTGATGGAGCTGGTCCGGAAGGAGGTGGCCTACCACTAGTACCTGCGTCTGGGTCTCGTCGATGCCCAATCACTCCCATGCTCTGTGTATGTGTTCATGATCTACTTCCAGTCCTGGTGTGGGACCGCGGGAATGGCTCTTTGCGCTCAGGAGGACATAACTCATATCTAACTCTATAATACTTAGCCTCCCTCACCATCTCCATGCCCTCTGTAATGGCATCCCCCAATGATGCACTCTCTATAGTGCCCATCAGCCTCAGAGCAACACCCTCAGCCTCTACTACCCTCCGTCTAAATGCATCTCTCTCTGTCATCATCTGGGCTAACTGTGGGTCTGGGGCAGGTGCTTATGCCTATGCCTGAGCCTGTGTCAGCTGTGCCTGCACCAACTGACTCTATAACTATCCCTGCTATCCTTGTAGTGTCTACACCTGGGTCTGAAGTGTGGCTATCTGCCCCTACTGAGATGAGGATCCCATCCAGATCACTGTCCGTCGCCCAATCCCTGTCCTCAGCCACCGCATGATCTGGACACCCCTCAAAATATCCAGCCTCGACCTCCACAGCACCTGTCCCTCATCCCCTCCATCATCTCCATCATCCCCATCAGAACTCTCCTCCTCATCTCTGCTCTCCACCTCCTCTCCTCCAACTGCTCCCTGCCCCTGGCTGTGGTACTACCAGAATCAGTGCTAGCTCATTGAGACTGGTAAACCATGGAAAAGGATGTGTGTGGTAATATAGAGAGTACTCATCAAACATACTGGCATCAAAAATATCTCGCATGTTATCCCATGCCTCTGGAGCTAATGATATGAACTTCGTATATGCTATCTAATAAGAAATACATGGCCCCCATCTGGCCTCATCTCTACTCTGAGCATAGTGTGCGACCCCCTATGGCATCCCCTGGGTAAATCCAAACTGTCTCTGTACTTGCATCACCAGAAACCTCTCCAAGATAAAATAAGTCCTCCCTATCAGAAACTAAGGAATGCATATGAATGGAATCTCTATATCATTTGTATCCCATGGATTGCAATCAAGATATGGTCACCATACCACTACATCCATGTTATCTAGGCGCTATCTCCAGTAATCCACCTTGCCCAGCTTGGGCTGGGTAAGGAACATAGCATAAGCATATATATAAGGCCTACTTGGTGGCCTAACTCTGGGGCACGCCAGTCTCGTCACAACCAGATGCTCCCATGCCTAGATTTGCAACAGTGTCACACCGCACGACAAACTGGAAGAACCCCTGTACACCACCTGATGCAAATCATGATATAGATGTGCTAACATGCAACTCCCCCATGCATATCTTAGTGGCTATAGCAACATCTGCTCCAAAATCCTACCCCATCCCACTGATAATCCCTTTGCCTAGTGATCCGGACAAAGGAGACCTCCAATGAACGCACCCAAAACTACAGGAAAGGCTGGATATCCTCGAAAGTCAGCCCACGGTACCCAGTACCTAGCTATATGAGCATCACCGAACACTCTCCTCAAGGCATCTGTATCCCTGAGCTCCTTGTGATCATAATACATAAGGGCAACAACCACTGGGATACCTAATATCCTATATACATCCTCCAGAGTCACCGTCACCTCACCAGTCGGCATATGAAAGGTGTTGTGCTCCGAACGCCATCGCTTTGCCAGTGCCGTTAACAATCCTCTGTTGACCCGAATTGGTGGCATAGCCAACAAGGATCTCAAACCACATGTATCTATCAAAGCTACATCAGCAGGTGTCAACTTAGGTATCCTATCCCATCCTGCCGAGTGCCGCTCTCTAATCTGGAGGTTTTTGAAAACCTCCTATTTTCATCACAAGGATAATTAATCAGAATCATACCAATCATTCAACCAAAATCAATTAGACTCATATCTATCAGTGACCCATATCAGTGACCCATATCAGTGACTCATACTAGTGCATCATATCAAAGACCCATATCACCCAATCAATCATATCAGGCAAACCAATACACAAATCTATCTAGCTGGATATCATATCAATTTGTTCTACCATCAATTACTATTTTTTTCTATCACAGGAAGCAAATTTATCAGAAGTCATATCAATCATTTATCCGACATTTACTCTTTGTTTTCTATTCTAGGAAGCAAAGTTATCAATTCAATCTACTCTTTGCTTTTGAAACAAAGTTATCAGTTCAATTACTCTTTGTTTTCTACTCTAGGAAGCAAAGTTATCAATCAATCATTCGATTATTCTATCATTTTCATCCATATTAGCATGATGACACGACAATCTATTGACTAAGGAAGTAATATGTAAATCATCATTTTCATCATCAAATCATCAATTCTGCCTATTTTTACCATATGTGCTACTCTGTGGACTCTATGCGCTAAAACCCATATGCGTTGTTCTTTTCACGGGATGCGCTAAAACCCGTATGCTCTGTTCTTTTCACTCGATGCACTCAAATAGATCCCCTATGCGTGATTTCCCTATATGTGCTACTTTAATCAACCTAAGCACTACTTTAGTTACCGGATGCGCGCTTTCCCTATATGCACTACTATTTTTCCTATATGCGCCATACTCCTAAATTTTCAAATGACACCCTATATGCGCTATTGTTTTCATCAAATGCACTAAACTGGTTTTTTCCTAAATCTTCAACATCTAGCCTGTATGCGCTATTTTTTTTACCCTAAGCACCGAAAAAATTATCAAAAGTGCTCAAACTATCCTAAAAGCGCTAAAACGTCATTTTCAAACACAAAATCTGCAGAAAAACAATAAATTTTGATTCAAACGCAAAAAAAAATTGAAAGCACAGGTGGTTAGATCGACTCACCAGTGGTCCATATGCTGCTGGCCTTTGGTATCGGTGAGATCTCTCGAGTCGGTGATGATGATAGGGAATCTCCATGTCACAAGGTCACTCTCAGAGCTTCAATATTCACAAAGTCAAAAAGTGCAAATGACTTGTCTTTTTCAACTTTTTTACCTTTTAAAGGTCAAACAAAGGTAAGTTTGTTGCCTTTTGACTTTATTTTCAAAATGGGACATTTCTTTTCCATCATTTTTTGAGAGCTAAATCACTCTCTCCCTCATCCATGATTTACCTCTCGAGGGGGCATCATCAGCAGAAGCATCGAAAGCATATCAGGGGCAAAATTTTATTTTTCTTTGAAGCAATGTGTTTTACACATCACTTCAAAGAGGGGCAAAATGTATATGTCTAAAAATGGTCATGATTAAGCTTGTTAATTAATTAAATATGAATTATTTAATTAATTCTCCTAAAGTCATCTACATATAAATAAATTTAATTATTTATTTATATTGTTCATTTTCTAATTCTTCTACCTTAATTAAATAAATTATTTTATTTAATTATTGACATTTCCCACATTCCTCTTAATTAAATTAAATAAATACGATTATTTATTTTAATTATCATATCATTCTAAAGTTTGAATATTTGAATATTCAAATAATGGAATATTCTCTTCATCCCATAATCAAATTAAATATTAAATATTTTATTTAATATTTTCCTCTCACTCTAAATTCATTTCTAAAACATAATTAAATATAATTTATTTAATTATGCGAGCTTCTATATCCATCTTCACTTACAAATTAAATAAATTTATTTTATTTAATTCTAACTCATTCTAAACTCGTTCTTCGAAATGGAAATTTCCCTTCGGATCTCAATGACGAAAATTGAAGGAAAAGGGAAACCTTCTATCTCCCTCTCCACTTTCAAAAATCTCCCACCATCCATTCGAACAAGCCTAATCTGGGCCGTTAATCAAATCAGCCAATCAAATCCTTTCCAAGACTCTATAGACACTAATACAAATCCAAGCTTTGGTTACCTACACGTGCACATGGATACACGCATTTACACAATGCTTATGCATTCACATCATTTTCAGCATCACAGCTATATTATCATCTTAGCATAGCCTTGCATTTAACATAATGTGCATTTTCAAATCTCGTTCTACAACTGTTCATTTTGTTGAAGCTTGATCCGCTGATCTGAGAGCCATTGGAAACAACAAAACGTTGGAGTTAGAGAGAAAGAGGATGACTTTGGGGAAGCTACAGTAACATTTTGTTCATTCTGTTTTCATTTTTTAGTTTTCTTGATACAGTGTCTTATTAATATGTGTTTGAATTTGTTTATACATTGATACATTTTTCACTCACACATGAACAATCAGAAGGGTTTCAATTTTCTGACAATCTAGATTATGTGTGTAGAATAAAAAAGGCCCTTTTTGATAATAGTTATGGTCTATATAGATGATATTATTTTTGGTGGTAGAAATGATGACATGTGCAAGGAGTTTCAAAAAGCAATGCAAAATGAGTTTGAAATGTGTATGCTAGGTGAATTATCTTTTTTCTTGGGTTGTAGATTGCACAATCAAAAAAAGGCATATTCATTTCCCAAAACAAGTATATAAAGGAGATGCTAAGTAGGTTTAGGATGGAAGACTACAAACCGGTGGGTACACCCATGGTTATAGGATGCAAGTTGAGTAAAGATGGAAAATGACGAATCTACTCTAGAAAACCATACCTTGCATAGATATATCATTGATAGTTTGTTGTATCCAATATCATCTAGACTGTATATAATCCAGGCAGTTGGAATGGTAGCTCGATTTCATACAACACCTAAGGAAACTCATGTTAAGGCTATAAAGAGAATATCCAAACAAATGAAGGCTACAATAGATTTCAGACTATTGTATCCATAGAGTGAAAATTTCACTCTGATTGCATACACAGATGTAGATTGGGTGGGAAACATAGATGACCAGAAGAGCAGAAGTGGTGTAGCATTCTTTCTTGGTGACGATTTGGTGTCTTGGTTTAGTAAGAAACAAGGCTCATTTTCTTTATCTATAGCATAAGAAAAATATATTACAAGACAACTTCATATTGCACTCAAGTATTGTGGGTGAAAAAAAACCTAAAGGTGATCTGAAGATTCATTTTGATAAACCTATTTCAATTATTTGTGAAAAGAATAATTCCATAAACATTTCAAAGAATCTAATAATGCACTCAAGGAAAAAACACATTGCAATAAAGTATCATTTTCTAAGAGAGAAAGTTACAGAAAAGGAGGTGAAGTTGGAGTATGTTGAGACAAAGAATCAAGTGGCAAATATATTCACAAAACCACTTCCTAAAGAGACATTTGAATTTCTATAACAAAATTTGGGAGTTATTGCTTCCTCTTGTTGAATCAAGATGCAACACAGGTTGAGGGGAAGCTTGATATCCTTGTCGCAAGAAGGCTTGGTGGTCTTGCAAAATGAATTTTTAGAATTAGTGTAGTGTGTCAACTCAAGTGGAGTTGTCTTGAAGTTCATGGTTGTGGGGTTTGGTAGTTTTTTTGAGGCAAGTATGAAGTATGTATTCTACTAGTTTTACAACATATAAGTTATCACATGAGTTTTTTAGATTAGAGAATATATTTCTACAATTAGAGAGGTTTAGATAAATTCTTTGCATTTCTCTGCATTTGAAGTTATGGTCCTACAACTTGAAGGATGAGTTTTTAGAGGGAGAAGTGCCTCAAATCCAAAAGGATATATTTTTTACCTTTTCCATTGATGTCAAATGGGGAGGAAGTAAACTCAAAATTTTATATCTTCCAAGGGGGGGAAAATCAATCTAAGGGGGAGGAATGCCTTTGTGTGTGTCTAGCTAGTTTTATGGATGGCCCAATATTTTTTTGTTTTCCATCAATGAAAAAAGGGGAGATTGTCGAACACAAGTTGTCATTGATATCAAAGGTTGTCATTATGTCAAGGTGTACTTGAATTATCATTATATTCCTCTTGACTTATCATTTTCAGTTGTAGAGATTTGTAGAAATATATATTACTAGTTATAGTTATAGAAGTGTGTGTGACTATTGTATACTTACAATATCATGTATTCATCTATTATTTGTTACAATGGTGGTTTGGAAGTTTGTACTGGAATGCTTCAGCTCAGTTCTCAAGGTAGAGAGATTTCTCTAGAAATACAATTATGGTCAACATTTCTTTTAGAAATGTAGTTTTGGTTTCTGGTTTTAGAGGATAATATTTCTACACTAGTTCTATCATATTCCCAAGTTTCCAAAGGATATGTTCAACATGCAAAAGGATTGTAAGGATAGAAGGTTCTTTATGATTTTCTTTCAACCAATTGGTGTTCAAGGAAAATGCGATAATGGCTAGTAGCATGTGGAATTCAAAGCTTGTGTGTGGTGTTAAGATAGGATTTGATTAAGGTTCATCTGGTAGTGCACAACATCATTTTCTTTTGGCAAAAAAAATAATAATTTTGGATCGACCTATTACACATGTCATGAAATTTGAAATTAGGTCCACCTTATTTTGTCTTGGTTATTTATGGACCCTTGGCTGACATAGATGTGTTAATGTAATGTCATGTTTATATTCATTAGTTTGATGGATGCACAATGTGAATTGCATGAATTTGAGGAAGCAAGAAAAATGAAAATACAAGGAGATGATCTTGAAGCTAGAGTTATTCAATGTGAGTTTCATTTTAAAGTGTGCACCATTATTAGAAGATCATAATATGTGTGAAAGAGTGTTTGTATGCTACAGAAGCATCATTTCTTTTCAATAAGTTGGCCTAGTTTGAAGCCTTAGGGAGTAATTGAGTCTTTTTGTTCCTATGATAAGGTCATTAAGACCATTTTATGATGTATTCAGTCTATTAAGAGTCACTAGGAGGTTAGAGAGTTAAAAATTGCAAAATATTGCAAAAATGCAAAAAATGTTGTCATTTCAAAACTGTAAAAGTGTAAAATGTGGAAGGGGAAGAGTCAAGTTAGTTTCTTTTGGTGGGAATTAGTTGGAAAATAAATGGACATGTGGAAAATTCCTTTAAAATTCCTTGTAAATGTTTAGAAAGGTTTGGGTGGTTGAAGGTTTGAATTTGAATAATTAAAAGACATGGTTTCTTGCATTCTTTTGCAAAAATTCACTTTTCTCAAGCTTTGTATAGCCTTGTACGGGAAAGAATTCATCTCTAATTGGTTACAAGACATAGTTTATTCAATCAGCTTCCCTGAAAAGTTGGTGTCATGCAATTTGATAAGGTTTAGTGAAACTTATAAGCAATTCATCTCTGGTGGGTCAAAACCTTGATCTAGGGTAAACAAAGGTAAAGAAAATTGTGTTTCTTAAATCCTCATCATTGAAAAAAGCTATAAAATGGTGTTTAGTGCATTTTATATGTGTTCTAAGGAATTTCCAAGTTGCAGAGGTTGAGGGTAAGGTTTTGGGAAATTTTAATGATGCCCTAGGTCTGTAAATGGTGGATAAGACTTGTAAAACCAATGTACAGTGAGGTTTTTAAGAGTTTGTCGTGCAGTCACTATAGGAGGGTTCTCAAAGAGAATAGTCTAGATCATACAACAAGAGTTACACAATAGAAGCCACATGGAATATGGAGGAAAATGTAGATTCAAATATTCTTATTACCAAAAATTTAAATTACAATTAGTTGGCAACATCCAAGTTCATAGATTGGGTTCACAGGCTTGATACAACATGCTCAAAAGATAGTATTCCTACATGCTCCTTAACTCGAGCTGAATTCTTACATATCAAATCCAATATTCATCCCTTGCTATCTACTTACTATCCTAATGATCTGTTACAATGATTTATACCATATCTGGGGATCTAGAATCCTCTACATTGACCAAAGATCATTACAATCTCTGATGAAGGAAACGTGTGTGTGAAATAGGTCGGCTTTAAACTTGAATTTCCCCTTAGTAGGTGCATAGGATGAAGTATGGACATAAATTGAGGTTGAGGACGCTCCACAGAACAATTCATAACACATCGTGAGGATCTGCAAGTTACAAGAAGGATCCACAAGAGACAAAACTAGTCATTAGGCTCGAAATTGCTTTGATGCTCTATTATAGAAACTGTCGCTTAATCTAGAAGTGATAACTTGTCAAAAAAAGATAAAATCATTCTAAAATCTTGGGATAAGGGAAAATGAACAAGTCCACAATGAAACATAGATTTGCAAGGTCCAGTGAGAAAATATGATGAAATGTTGAATCTGCCAACTTGAACTAAACAAGAAAAAAATTGAAATGAAAATATTTTTGGTTGACGTAGGATTACAAAGAACCAAGGATGCTCCTGCATTAGACATCGAGGGTCATTTGAAAATTTATTCCCTCACTTTTTTGGGGCTAAAGGAAAACCAATACAATCTACCTCAACCTAAGAAATCCAAGAAGAACCCTCCACTAGTCTGCCTTTCCACTTCACAAGATATTCTTTGTACTATCTTCCATGCATTTTCCTCCCATCTCTGATATCCAAAATCTTCTATCCCATTTGATTGTTGTTTAGGAAGTTGTTTCTCCATTATTTATTTATTTTCTTCACTAAATTTTGCTTCATGGTATTGATGTAGATCTGCAATGTTGAATATAGGTGATATACCCATGCCATCCGATAACACTACTTCATATGCATTTCCTAAGTCAAATTTCTTCAAAATATTACAGGGTCCAAACTTCCTCATCTTGATCTTGTTGTATGTTCCAACTAGAAACCTTTCCTTCCTTAAATACACCATCACTTCATCTCTGACTTCAAAGTCCTTATATCTCCTCTTTTCATCTGCTCATTCCTTATACTTCTGATTCATATCTTCCAATTGTTTCTTTACTTGAGTATGCACTTTCTTCATATGTTCTACAAATTCCTCTACTTCTACACTCATTTTATCTTCCTTAATGATGTCTCGCAACTCTGATATACCTCTAGGATGAACTCCAATAACAATTTCAAAAGGTGTCTTTCTAGTACTGCTGTTTACTAAATTATTGTAAGCAAACTCTATTTGTGCAAGGACTAAATCCCAACTTTTGGTATTCTCCCCAACCAAACATCTCAGAAAATTCCCAAAACTCCTGTTTACTACCTCTTTCTATCCATTAGTTTATGGGTGAAAATTAGAACTAAACTTTAAATTTTTCTTTAACTTCTTCTAAAGTGTCCTCCAAAAGTAACCAACAAACTTTGTATCTCTTTCTGAAACAATACCTCCTAAACTTTAATCCATGCTCTGTCTGAGGTAATCCATGCAATCTGAGCACTTGAAAAAAAAGTCTACTACATGTACTACATTTGTTGTCTTCTTACAAGGTATGAAATGTTCCATTTATAAAATCTATCCACCACCACAAATATAAAATCATTACCTCTTTATGTCTTTGGCAATCCAAGTATGAAATCCATGCTGATATCCTCCCAAGGTCTCTCCGGAACTATCAAAGGCTTATACAATCTAACTTCTGACTACTACCTTTTGCAACTTGATAGAATCTGCAACTTTGTACAAATTTCCTAACATCCTTATGAATTTTTGGCCAAAAGTAACTCTCACTTACCAATGCTACTATCTTATCAATTCCAAAGTGTCCTATGAATTCTCCACTTTGTTTTTCTTTCACCAAGCTATCTCTCATTGAACTACGGGGTATAAACAACTAATTACCTCTAAACAACATATCCTCCTAAATGAAATAATACAACCACTGACTCCTATCCTCCAAGACCGGTTCTTTACAAGCTCCCCAAGGTTCTAAAAAATTTGGTTCTTCCTCATACAAGTTCTTCAATTCATCAAAGCTTAATACCTCCACTCTCATCTCTGCCAATAAATTCCTTCTCCTACTTAGAGAATCAACAAATCTATTTGACTTTCCACTCCTATGTTTCAAAAACAAAATTTCAACTCTACAAGAATTCCACCCATCTCATGTGTCTCTAATTCAACTTACCTTGACTATTCAAATACTACAATGCCTGATGACCTGCATACAACACAAACTCCTTAGGAAACAAGTAATGTCTCCACTTCTTCAAGGCTTGAACTATGGCATAAAACTCTTGGTCATACACTAAATACCTTCTCCTAGCATCATTCAAATTTTCACTGAGATAAGCTACTAGTATTCATTCTTGAATGAATACTGGTCCAATTGCATTTCCACTTGTATCACAGTCTACCTGAAATACCTTATTAAAGTTTGGTAAAGAAAACATAGGCTACTTAGTCACCTTCTATTTTAAAAACTCAAAACTTTGGTCTACTTCGTATGTCCACCTAAAATATTTCTTATCTCCAGTCATTGTCTTTGTCATAGGACTACAAATAGAACTGAAATTCCTAATGAACTTCTAGTAGAAACTAGCCAATCAATGAAATGATCTTACCTCTCCAATTTTTTTCGGTGTAGGCCATTGAATAATTTCTCTTACCTTCTCAGGAACCATCTTCAATCCATCCACAGATATCACAAATCCCAGATATACCAATTCTTCCTTCATGAAACTACACTTCTTAATGTTTATTAGCAACTACTCTTTTATCAATCTCTACAAAACTTGTCTTATATGGAACAAATATTCTTCTCTAGTCTTACTGAAAATCAAGATGTCACCCAAATAGACAATCACAAACTTACCCAAGAATTTCTTCAATACCTCATTCATCAACCTCATGAAAGTACTTGATGCATTTGTTAGTCCAAAAGGCATCACCAACTACTCATACAATCCTTCATTTGTCTTGAATGATGTCTTCCACTCATCCCCTTCTATGATTTTGATCTGATGATATCCACTCTCTAAATCTATCTTTGTAGAGTATTTAGGTCCACTCAAATAATCCATAATGTCATCCATTCGGGGCAAAGGAAATCTATACTTCACTGTGATCTTGTTTATGGATCTAGATTTTGTACACATCCTCCATTCTCCATCCTTCTTAGGTGCTAGCACAATAGGTACTACACAAGGACTTAACCTTTCTTTGATCAAACCCTTCCTCAACAACTCTTGCAACTTGTCTATTCAACTCTTCATTCTCTATCAATGTCATCCAGTGTGCTACTTTATTAGGAAAACTAGGTCTACGAATCAAATCCATGCAATGACTAATACTCCTCACAGGTGGCAATCCATCAGGTACATTATCTAAAATGATAGCTTTGTATCATGCCAACAACTCCTTTATCTCATTTGGTTGTTCCTCTACATGCTTCAAGTCTTTATCCTTCTTAGGAACCAAGGCATAGCTAATGTTCTCATGTCACAGTCCATCCAAAAATGTCCTTCCATCAACCAAACAAATTCTAGCATTCGTACAAACCTCAACTTTAGGAACATCCTCCAATGGCAACAAAATCTACTTCATCCCATTAGCAACAATGGTATATGTGTTCTTCTTTCCATCATGAATAGCTTTTCTATCATACTGTCAATGCCATCCCAACAAAACATGGCATACATCCATAGGCATGATATCACACAAAACTTCATCATGATAATTTCCTATCTTCAATTTCACCAAACATTATTCACTTACTAGTATCTTATGCTCATCTTGAATCCATGCCATTTGATAGGGCTTCAGGTGTTTCAATCTTTTCAGCTTCAATTTGGTCACCATCTCTTCAAAAATTAGGTTCTCATAGATTCCACTGTCAACAATCAATCTACAACATTTACCAACTACCTTGCATCTAGTCCTGAAAAAATTATTTCTTTGCAACGGTTCCTGCTTCATCTCACTTTGACATAATACTCTTTTGTTCACCAACACTTCTCCCTCTTTCGATTTATTAGATGATTCAACATGATCCTCCTTAGCCAAAAAATTTCTTCTACTATTCTCTATCTTTCTACTTGTCTCTCCATAATTACATTCAAATGCTCTATGTTCTTCTCCACCAAACTTAAAAAAAGTTCCCCTGAATACTCTTTTCTCCTATCCTCTATCCTCTTTTCTATAACCCTCATTTCGGTAACCACCATATCCTCCTCTCTAGTAAGAGTTTCCATCATCTCTACAGTATGAATTATCATTCTTACTAACTTCCTTATATTTATTCTAATCTACAAAAGATCCTCTTCCTCCTCAGGTAAAAGCTCTTTCTCTCTGAAATCTTCTGCCTCTTCTTCTCTATCTCTACTCATGTCTTTTATTTGACTTCTCTTTTGCTTTTAGGGCACATTTATATGCTTCTTCCACACTTGGAAACTTGATCAAACTGATCTCATCTTGTATAGATGGCCTCAAGCCATTCACATATCTAGCTACTTGCTCAATCTCATCCTTCAAATGTATGGATTTGATATTCAACTTGTAGGACTCCTCAATATATTTTGTCACACTTGACTCCTTCTACCTCAAATTCTACAACTTTTGGAACAAACTGATCTGATAGTCTACTAGCATAAACTTTGTCTTTAACTTATTCACCATCCAATCCCATGATTTTATCTTCTCCTTTCCTCTTCTTTTCCTATCTTTCTACAAATGTTCCCACCAAAGGGATGCATGTCCTTTCAACTTTGTACAAGAAAATTTCACCTTCTTGTCTTTGGTGGTACGTTCAAAATCAAAATACTTCTCCATCTTTGTTATCCAATCAAGCAATTCAACTGAATCCAACTTACCACTATAATCTAGTGGATTAAAATGTGGTTTAGTATTTTCTTTGGTTAGGGATCTTCTGAACCTCTCTTCTCCCTAATAAAGGCCAAGTTGATTTTCTCTTTCCCTTTCTTCATGTTCTTCTACCTCTTCATCACTCACATCATCAACTGGTCAACCTCTCCTTTGGGCCATTTTGATTGCATCTAATCTAGCATCAATTTCTCTCAAGATCTCCATCATAGTTGGGTTTGCATTTTCATGCGCTCCATTTCCTCTACCATTTCTTCTTACTGCCATCTTTACAAAAGTCCTCTATAGCTACAGGTCAGATCCTCAGTCTGCCACCCCACAACAAATCTTCAACAGGACTTTGCAAACTCTGATGATCTCTCACATAATGAATCTTGCTCTAATACCAATCTAGCACAGTCACAGTAGGAGGGTCCTCAAAGAGAATAGTCTAGACCATGCAACAAGAGTTACACAATGGAAGACACATGGAATATGGAGGAAAATGCAGATTCAAATATTCTTATTACCAAAAATTTTAGTTACAATCAACCGACAACATCTGAGTTCAGAGATTGGGTTCATAGGCCTGATACAACATGCTCAAAATACAATATTCCCATATGCTCCTTAACTCAAGCTGAATTCTTACATATCAAATCCAATATTCATCCCTTTCTATCCACTTACTATCCTAATGATTTGTTACAATGATCTATATCATATCCAAGGATCTAGAATGCTTCGTGTCAGCCAAAGATCATTACAATCTCCAATGAAGGAAACATGTGCATGAAATAGGTCAGCCTTAAACTTGAATTTCTCCTCGGTAGGTGCATAGGATGAAGTGTGGACCTAAATTGAGGATTGGTACACTCCACAGAACAATTCAAAACACATCGTGAGGATCTAAAAGTTACGGGAAGGATCCACAAGAGACAAAACTAGTTGTTAGGCTCGAAACTACTTCAATGCTCTATTCTAGAAACTATCGCTTAATCTGGAAGCAATAACTTGCTGGAAAAAGATCCAATCATTTTGAAATCTTGGGATAAGGTAAAATGAACAAGTCCATGATGAAACATAGATCTATAGGGTCCGATGAGAAAATATGATGAAATGTTGAATCTTCCAACTTGAACTGAACAAGAACAAAACAAGAACAAAACTGAAATGAAAATATTTTTGGTTGATGTAGGATTGCAAAGAAATAAGGATGCTCCTGCATCAGTTTGTTGGTGGTGTGTAATTCCTTCTTGAGTATTATTATTTTGAAATGATTTTTGGGCATATTTGAGTCCATTTCCTGATAGGGTTTTTCTATGAAATAACTTGCATAATAGAAGAATATGATATGAAATATACTGAAAATACTTGATAATAACTGATAATAATAAGCCACTTCGAGGGGGTGAACCTCCAAATATCTCTAATGAGAACACACTTCACAACTTGATGATGAAATAAGACTCACAACCTCCTATATATACCTATTTATGCCAAGGATATCACCTAGGCCAACTTAGACACACCTATATAAGACTTAGGCCGACCTAAACAACTAAATAACAATATACTAATGATAATATGACTTAATAATTGATAAGTTTGAATCCATGGTTTATTAACTGTCCTATTTTGGCAGAGTTGACACAGTCCTAAGTTGGACAGTATTTGCAAAGCTTGGGTTCTTCCACTTTGAAAGACCATAAGATATTTGAAGAGTTTCTCATGTGAAGTGTTTTGTAAGTCATTGAATAGAGTTGAGGGTTCAAGAGAGTCCTTGATGGTTGCATAACAAATTGAATGATCATTGGAAGCCTAATTAGGCCGGTTAGGATAGTCTACTTTGAGAATTCTCACATTTTAAATGTTTAAGTTGGGAATTGAGTTTGGGTCAGTTATTTTAATGTTGCTTTTAAGGTGTTTTGAAGATTCAACAAGAGGTTTTGTGCCTTGTTCTCAGTTTGGGTGTTTTGAACTAAGAGTTTTGTGAAGGATGAGTCCTAGTTGTAAGAGTGAGCAAGAATTGGTTGAGGTCAATCAAGTTGAGGTTGTTTGAGAGTTTTGAGACCCCTCTCATTGCATTAGTTTGGTATCAAAGCTCAAAAGGTCTAGGCTGAGAGAGATTTTGGAGTTTGTTTCATGTTTGTGTTTGTGCAGGTTGAAGAGAGAACTTGATGACCAAGAGACTAGGGAGAGGAAGAGTGGAAAGACCTAGGTGAGGAAAAAGAAGACAAGTTGGAAGCAAGGAGAGACTTGATTGAGTAAAGAAAATAGATTTGTTGTAGGCAAAGGGTTCACAAAGAAAGAAGAAAAAAGAAAAAGAGAGGAAGAGGAAAGAGGAAAGGATGATGGAAGGAGAGATTGAGAAAGAGATAAGAGAAATAAGGAAAGGTATGGAAGAAATGAAGAAGAGATGGAGCAGTTGTTTAAAAGAGCATTTAGTTGGCACTTAGTAGTGAAGTAGAAAGTTGTATGGCCCATTAAGAAAATAATTAAAAGGAAAATACAAATGAAGATAATAGAAGAGGAAGAAGAATTTGAAGATGTAGAAGAAGAATTCATGGAGGTAGAAGAAGAGCACTCATAGATTACAGCCATATCATATTTTGAAGGCATGAAGATGATAGAGGTGAAGGATGAATTGATTTTGGAGGGAAATGATGAATACCTCTTGAAAACACAAAAAGAGTTGAAGATACATGTTGTAGAGACAGTATACCACTCCTTTGTTTTGATAATAATTTTGATGAGGAATAAACTAATGGACAAGATGCAAAATATGTAATAAGAAGGACAAAGAGTTGAGATTGATTTTGTGACACATCAGAGTATGAAGGAGTAGATTCAAGAAGGTAGGACAAAGAGAAGACAATTTGGCATAGAAAAACTCAAGCCAAAGGTGAAGATGAATATTTTAGGGAAGGACAAGTTGCAAACCAATTTCCAAGAGACTTGGAAAGATTTTAAGGTTGGGTGTATGGTACAAGAGCACCATTTCTTTTCA